>CAWUPZ010000093.1:0-13242 GCA_963924555.1 Crambe crambe
CAGGATAAGCAGAATATCTTTTGGCTTTCCTATCAGACAAGTTTGTGCATGCTTGTACACTCTCCATAGCAATACTCAAGCCACGTTGACTTGGTCAATACCGGTATCAAGGTCAAAATTTCAAAGTCATGCAATGATTTGTTATGATAGAACTGCATCAGGAGTGTACACTGCACAAAGCTGCAACAATAGCACATTTTGTTTGTAGTCAAACTGGCTACGCTCCTAAACTACTAGCATTAGAGAGCATAGAACAAGAATAGTGTGAGGAAATGATCATTTTAAAATCAGTTTACTTTATTAATAGATGGAAGCATTGGAAATGTTGCTTTTTGCATCTGCAGTAGATGTATTTGTACCAAGGATGGATAGTTGTTGTGTAAATCATGGTGCAACTGTGCTTTATGCACTGTATGCAAACCCTTAGTAGAATTGCTGTGTGCACTGTGCATGTATTTTAATGTAAATTCATTACCGTATAGCGCTTATATTTCGAGCGTGTCAAATTTTGTGAATATATAGTTTTAAAACTTTTGTTGAAATAATTTTGCAAATGTGTTCTGCTCGATATGCCAAGCCCACTGTTACTCAGAGGTACTAGAAGCTTTGCAGCATACAACCAAACCGTCACTCTAACACTCCGTGTTCTGGCACACACTGTACTATCTCGGCCTTCTTCACAGCACTGATTTTTGAGATACGTCCCCTAACTGCCTTTGCACCAGCAGCTGATGGCTGAAGTACAGCTGCAGATATCGAAGATGAGGGTACTTCTTTCAAGAGTGTTCCTTGTGGATTAGGTACTTGTACATGAGGTTGGTCCCTGGATGCTTTCCACCCACCTTCTAGAAGTCCTGAAATAGAGCCATCTTTATTTTGCAATAGTGGCTCAACTTTAAAGCTCGATGTGTCAAAGGTTTTGCGGAAATAATTTCATGGGTGGTTCCAAATTCATGAAGTTCGCGGACATTTGGACTTGCAAAGTATAAGCGCTATACGGTAATGTTTTGTTGATGATTGACAGCTCTGATTGGTTTGCTCCAGATTTACTCAAATTCTATTGTAATAGTAGTCCCAGTGTGTTTGTGTGTCTGTCTGTCTGTCCCACTGAAAGTTTAGGAATGGGACATCACAGCACTACACTTCTTTTACCAGCATGGTAATTAAGCCTTGCCTCGTGAATTACACAAACTGCTTCATAAGTAGATATGATGACAGGTGGTTCTGGAAAGTAAGCCATTGAAACAGTTGGGCATGCTTGCTGTGAAACCAAGGCCTTCACATTCCATATGTGAAAATATAAATTAGTCACCTTCCTGGGTAGGTTGCCAATGGTTCTGGTTGTACAACAAGCTTACAAGGAAAATGTTCGCGCTTCGATTGATGTTTACGCCTCGAGTAATTATGTTCACACCTCGATTGATTATCGAGCACACGTAGGGTAAGGAGTGGTCGTATCGCCATGCTAATTATTGTGTGATCATTGGATTGGAAGCGGCCATAACCCCGCAATAATTATCTATCTTGTGAAGTGCTTGATTGCATGAATTTATATCCCACATAATCACCTGGCCGCAAATAAAAAGAGCTACATGCGACAGGTATGGTTATGGGTTTGATGATCTTAATTGTTGGTCAATATCTGAATTAGATCTGCGTTCTTACATTGGCCTGTCTGAGTGTTAGTGCATTTTTGTATGTGGTGAGAGTCGCTCGCACGCGCTCGTTGACTTGCATCTCGGCGGTATTTATTAAGTTTTACAACACCAACATAATACAGTGATGAAAAATTAGGGTCTATATAGCTTTGTGCATTTAGTACATGGACTGAGGAAATGAAATGTGGATGATACATCTGGATTGAAGTTATCAAGAAAGTGGAACCAGGTTAACTTTTTGAGATATGTTCTGATGGTGGGTAATGAAAGGTTAAGATCAACAGGAGGAAGTGCGTTTCATAGTCAGACAATTCTCTTTTAAGTATGAGCGGTTTGAAAGGCTGGTATGGGAAACTGATAGATTCAGTGACAGAACAACAGCATGTTTTTCCCTGTCAGTACGGTATAGTACCACACAGACGCAACTTAACAAACGAATGTGAGTGACTCGCGTGTGTTCTTTGCCACACACGCGAATGTAAAAGGTGTTAATTGTGCCGTGTGTGGTAGTGAAATCGCCAGTGTGAGTAAAATTGCGAGTGTGAGTAAAACTGTGAGTGTGAGTAAAACTGCTAGTGCGAGTAAAATTGCGGGTGTGAGTAAATTGTGAGAGCGGGAATCTTAATTAACTAGAAGTTTTTCGATCAGCATGTTCGAAGCTAGTTTGCTGAAGCTAGCTCGCGATACTGTGCTAGTAAAAGCACAGCTTGTGCTACCAAGAGATGGCTGAAAGACGTTTGGAGCTGGACAGCAACAAGGGTGCGTAGCACGTACCACAAAGCAGTAGTTTGCTTTTGTTAGCTGTTACTCGGTAACGCTCATTGTGGCTCCTAGGGTAGTTGTTAAAGCAAAGGTATATTCAGTGCACCAGCTTGTGAAGTACGCTGCAGTACTGTTGTGTATCTAAACAGGAGGGGCCTGCAGTAACAGCTGAAGCCATAGTTGCATACCCACAAAACAGCTAAATCTATAGCTGTATCAAGTGTCTGCATTTAATACGATTGCGTGACACACCCATGAAGATTGTTACTGACACAAGTGATTGCGAGTTGGAGTGTGAGTAATCGCGAGTTCGTTTGCAAGTACTCGCGTTTTGTTGCGAGCATTCTTGAGCATAACGCTCGCGAGTTTTGACTTGCGTGTAGGCAAAGCATCACTCGCATGTGCTCGCTCCCACTCGCTTTGGACACTCGCGTGTGATATTGCAAGTGACACGAGTCACTCACACTTGTTTGTTAAGTTGCATCTGAGCGGTACTGTAGCATTTGAAAAAAATGCCGCAGGCTACGTGTAACACTGGAGGTCCACAGTTTGGTGACAACTTTACTGTGAAGGACAGTGTCAAAGGCCTTTTAAATGTCTATGTGTATAGAATCAACTTGTTGGCAGTTGTCAAAGGATGTATACAGAAGATCTTCATACAACAAGAGTTGTTTTAAGGTGGAATGGTTGTTTACTAAGCCAAACTGGCGTTGGGAAATGCAGTTTTGAAAGATGAAGTCACTGACCTTGTCAAAAACCAGTCTTTTACGCACTTTTGAAAGGCAGCAAAGGATGCTTACATTTAGGAATGGGAGTGATTAGGTAAATAGGACTGAGATAAGCATTGTGAAAGCAGGTGATGAACTGGTTCCATGAGAGAACCAGCACAGCATTGGAGTATCACAGGAAGAATGCTATCTCCACCAATTGCTTTGGATGGACTAAAGGTGGACAGATCTTGGAAAGTGTCCTCTATGGTAATTGAGATAGTACTCAGAAGGTGGTCAGGATGAAGGTGTTCATCCGGGGATGAAGGTGTTCATCCGGAGCAACCTCTGTTGAACTATAGTTGAAGTCAGACTGGAAAAGGGTGTTTAATGTGTTTCCTTCTCAGGAGCTGAGGTACATGTAAGTAAGTGGGACTGGTACTATAGAGATAATGGAATACCACCACTCTTTGACAATGTTCTAATGTAGTCATAGCTTTTGGAGTCATTCGAGAATGCAAGATCATGGACCAATGAGGATTTAAGGTCAGTCCTAGCATTGGAGATTTCAACTTGAAGTGAGGACGCAGCAGGTGAGAGGTGTGTAATGTTGTAAGAAGATGGATTAGTCTGCATTTTTCCTAATTGTGGACTTTGTGAAGCTGGTGTCTTGTTGATGGGTTGAACCACTTAGTATACAATGGCATCTTTTTAACTATGGGTGTATACAGAGAAATGGATGAGGGAATAGTGCTCTTAAGTTTATCCCAGGGAAGCTCAATATCGGTGGATTGGTAGTATGAGCTGAAGTCACGATTCATCATTAGAGACAATATATTGTCCAAGTCGGCTCTTCTATAATCCAATATGGCTTTAGAAGATGAGCATTCGATATGTGAATGTGAGGTCAGACATGAAAAAGAGAGAATTAGATTATCAGATTTAAGCAGTGGGCACAAAATACTTTGGAGATCAGTTACAGTAAGTGGGTGGGGAAAAGATTAGGTCTAAGGTGTTTCCACTGGTGTGAGTTGGAAACTCAACCAACTGGGAAAGGTCATGACGGAAAGCAAGATTACAAATTGCTCTGAAAGAGGTTGATTGGCCAGAGAGGGTATAGTCCAGCAGATGTCATGAGAGTTTGTCTCCCATTATCAAGAAGTACGGTCGTACTTCTTAGATAGCGATGGGGCAGGTTCGAAATGGCCACCTGTACATAAGGTATAGGTGCAGCTCCCAGAAAAACAAAGCAAAGGAGTGCAAAAGCTTACAGACTACATCCACTTAGTCTTTTATTGCTAAATCTACTTTATAAGATCTGCTAACCATTATCAATTTTGAGCAAGCCAAACATAAATAATTTCAATTTTGTTCATCATCATCATCATCTTCTTCTGCTTCTTCTTCTTCTTCCTCCTCCTCCTCCTCCTCTTTTTGTTCGCCATGCATAACTCAAAAACTATACTGTGCATGTGAATTTTAAACATACCAAATGACTGCTCTGCTAATGGAGGTCATCCCTACTTGTTAGGAGCTGTGTGCTAGCTATGACTGGTAAGCTACGGCCTCGAAATTGTCTGCAAGTCACTTTGTATTTTTGGTTGGATGCTTCTTTTGCTTTTCTTGCAATAATTGTGTGTATACCGGCATAGCACTTATAGTTAGGTCACACACATACTACTGATTGCTTGTGTTACAGGCTGTGACAAGTTTGCTAGCAACTAACTCTGTGCCAGTAGAAGGTTATTTATTATAATTTTCTCTATTAACTTGGTCTACTTGAAGACCATTTAGTCTAGCAGAGAATGCTTTTGCGTGTGTATAGCTTGTGGATGTCTAGAGAGTGATAGCGTACTTGGAGGTACAGTACCGCTCAGCTGCAAGTTAACAATCGAGTGTGAGCGAGTCGCGAGCGCTAGCGAGTGATTTGCGAGTGCTCGCGTGTTACTCGCAAGTGATTTGCGAGCGCTCGAGTGTACGTTTGGGAGACACACGAGTGTCAAAAGTGTTAATTAATGCATGTGCGCTAGTGTAGGTAAAATTGTGAGTGCGAGTGGAAATGCGAGCGAGTGCGAGTAGAATGTGAGCATTTGCGAGGCGTGTGAGCGCCAGAGACTTTTCTAAACGGATATTAATTGATTCGTTAATCCCTGATTTTGAGCAACTTGCACGTGGTTCGTTTTCTTCGAGTGTGGCTCGTGTTCTTCGAATGTGGTTCGTGTTTTGGAGTGCGATTCGTGTTTTTCGGATTGGCTCGTGCTTCTCGAGTGTTGTTCGTGTGAGATTGAATGTACTGTTCGTTTATACGGCACATCCCCATTTGTGACTGCCAGTTCAAGTGCGAGTACTCGCGAGTTCGAGCTCGAGTACTCGCGAGTTCGAGTGCGAGTACTCCCGAGTTTGAGAGCGAGTGCGAGTACTCGCAAGTTCGAGAGCGAGTGTTCACACTCGCAATTTAACACACGCGTGTGCTTTACTTTCACTCGCGTGTCTCGCACTCGCTCGTTTGCAATACTCGCGTGTAGCTTTGCGTGTCACGCGAGTCGCTCGCACTCGTTTGTTAACTTGCGGCTGAGCGGCACTGTAAGTGCGAGAGTGTGATACCTCCCGTTTTCGGAGGTGAGTTCCTGTCAGTAGCATTCATTGTGACATAAGTT
Source organism: Crambe crambe (assembly GCA_963924555.1). Taxonomy (NCBI): domain Eukaryota; kingdom Metazoa; phylum Porifera; class Demospongiae; order Poecilosclerida; family Crambeidae; genus Crambe; species Crambe crambe. Next base: position 5,785 of record CAWUPZ010000093.1, read on the forward strand.
TTGTTTTGGAAGTCGCTGGTACATGTAGCTAGCTATGTGTGTGTTGCTGAAGTTCAAATGTGCGATTTGAACGTGTTCGTCTCCAGCACTGAAGTGTTATCTCCACCGCGAAACCTGTTCATCTACAGTGCCAAAAGATTTCATCTCCAGCACAAAACGCATTTGTCTGCAGTGTGATATCGTATTCAGAAATGAGTAGCAAAGTGTATCTTGTCATTAGCGATAAACTCGTTTTCTTCTATTTGGAAGTACATGTAGGTTTACAACCCCCCTGAAAAAAACAGGACAACATCTAAGGAAAAAACTTTTTGCACGACTTTAGTTTAAGTAGGGATAGACCTGAACAAAGTACAGAAGCAAGTCAGAAATGAAGGAATGCAAAAAAACTACAGTATACGACAATATAACGTTAACGTTCCATTTACGTAAAACAACCGTTCTACGTTCCTAACCATTTCCGTTTTGCACTAAGAAGGACACTTAATTACGATTATGAAACGTTTGTAGAAACAGGTATCAATTATTACGGAATGGTCATTAAACAGAATCAACGATGTGAAACATATACAGAACGCTACTGTTACACATGTTTAACTTCGACCAGACAGCAAGTCAGGAGGATCTAGCTCAGCGACAGTAGGGTATATACAACACAGATAGCAGCAACACTACCCTTGGCTCCAATTTGTACAGCAGCAACTTCCAGATCTGGAGGTGATTGGAGAAGAAGAAAAGGCAATGAATGGTGAATAGCCAGCAAGATGTCACCAACACGAGATTTTCTGTCTTTGCAGTGAATTATAATCCAGTGAGTAAAATTTCATTATCATTTTAACGCCGTACTGGGAATGTTTGAAACCGTTTTAGAACAGGTTTACAAACGTTTTGGAACCAGTTAAATGCATTGCGTTTTAATTCTGTAATGTACATGTAGACCGTTCCATAGAATGGAATATGAAATGGTTAGTTTCGTTCTGTAAAACAATCATTTTACAAAAATGGAACGTTAACATTATGTTATCGTATACTGTACCCTACATCTGCAAAAAGTACACAGCAGATGTGGGGTAGTCTTCTTGCGTTCTTTCATCTCTTCCCTGTTTTTGTACTTTCCTTCAGCTCCATCCCTACTTGAACTGAAATTTGCAAGAACTTTTCTCCCTAGTAAGAGTTTGGTGTTTGTATGTACGTATAATAGAGCCCAGGTAATCAAGTAATTTTCAGTGATACACGTAACTGTCATCAACATTAGGAGGGTATATACTACACGGATAGCAACACTACCCTTAGCTCCAATTTGTACAGCAGCAACTTCCAGATCTGGAGGTGACTGGAGGAGAAGAGAAGGCAATGAATGGTGAATAGCCAGAAAGAAGCTACCAACATGAGATTTTTGTCTTTGCGATGGATTATAATCCAGTGAGTAGGATTTCATTATCAGTGATGATTGGTGACAGCCATGTTTCAACGTTAGCGATAACATTAGATTGTTGAGGAATAAATAAATGATTAGAAATCTCGTAGTTTGTTCACCACACTTCTGGAGTTCCATAAGTATAACAATGGTCGTTTGAAAGAGAAAGGAGCAGGAGTTTGGGGTGAACGAAATTGATTATCATCACCATTTGATATAGTGGTGTTAGAGAGATTAAAAAGTGTGGGCACCAAGTCTCCTAGAGAGGGTGCCAGAGGTAGAGTCAACAACTTGCTGTGATGACAAGATAGAGACGTGAGGTTCTGATTATTACTAGGGAAAAAAGTTTCTGTAAAACTTCATTTCAAGTACGGATGGACTTAAAAAGTACAGAAACAAGGCAGAGATGAAAGAATGCAAGAAGTCTACCCTACATCTGCAAAAATACACAGCAGGTGTAGGGTAGTCTTCTTGCGTTCTTCATCTCTGCCTTGTTTCTGTACTTTTTTAGGTCCATCCCTACTTGAAATGAAGTTTTACAGAAACTTTTCCCTAGTGTCAGTTCTTTCCTCGAGGTTTTCTAAACCAACTTCTAACTAGAAGACGAACACGTTATTGTGCTGGAGACGAATACATTTCGTGCTGGAGATGCACGTGTTGAAAACGCACGTTCGAACTTCAGCCACACACACACAGCTAGAGCTACCAGTGACTTCCAAACAGACCTTAGGTCGAGATGATTTCTCTTCACAAGTACCCACCTCCAAAAACGGGCGGTATCACGCTCTCGTACTCACCTCCAAGTATACGCCACATCCACAAGTTATCAAGAAGTACGGTAGTACTTCTTAGTTAGGGATGGAGCAGGTTTAAAATGGCCGCCTGTACATAAGGTATAGGAGCAGCCCCCAGAAAAATGAAGCAGAGGAGTGAAAAAAGCTTACAGACTACATCACTTTGCTATTCTATTGCTAAATCTACCCTAAAAACTCCGCTAACATTTAGCAAAGTCGAGAAAAACAAACATGAAAATTTCGATTTTGTTCATCTTCTTTCTTCTTCCTTCTTCTTTCTTCTTCTTTCTTCTTCTTCATCAAGCATAACTCAAAAACTATACGGTGTGTGAAAATATTAAACATACCAAACGATTACTCTGCTAATGGAGATTATTCCTACATGTTTTGAGCTGTGTACGAGCTACGACTGGCGAGTTATGGCCTAAAAACTGTCTCAAACACGCTTCGTGTTCTTCTTCGTACGCTTCTTAGCTTTTCACGCAATAATTGTGTGGGCATGGCACGTATGGTCAGGCCACACCTGGACAACTGAACGCGTGCGTTACATGCAGGCGAGGTTACAGGCAGCGACGAGTTTGCTAAGAACTAACTGTGTGTAAGTAGAAGTTCGTTTATCGTTTTCTCTATCAACTTGGTCTACTTGAAGACCGTTTAATCTAGCGGAGAATGCTATTACGTATGTATAACTTGTGGATGTAGCGTATACTCGGAGGTGAGTACGAGAGCGTGATACTGCCGTTTTCGGAGGTGAGTACTTGTGAGTAGCAATCATCTCGGCCTAAGGTCTGTATGTAAGTCGCTGGTAGCTAGCTGTGTGTGTGTGTGTGTGGCTTAAGTTCGAACGCACGTTTTTCAACGCGTTCGTCTCCAGCGCGAAACGGGTTCGTCTCCAGCTCGATAACGCGTTCGTCTTCTAATTAGAAATTGGTTTAGAAACCCTCGAAAAAAGAACAGAAACTAGGGAAAAAAAGTTTCTGTAAAATTTGATTTCAAGTTAGGGATGGAGCTGAAAAAAGTACAGAAACAAGGCAGAGATGAAAGAACGCAAGAAGACTACCCTACATCTGGTGTGTATTTTTGCGGATGTATGGTAATCTTCTTGCGTTCTTTCATGTCTGCCTTGTTTCTGTACTTTTTTCAGCTCCTTCCCTAACTTGAAATCAAGTTTTACAGAACTTTTTTTCCCTACTATATATGCAATAGCATTCTCTGCTGGACTAAACGGTGTTCAAGTTCACCAAGTTGATAGATAAAACGATAAACGAACTTCTACTTACACACAGTTCGTTCCTAGCAAACTCATCGCTGCCTGTAACTTCACCTGTAACACATGCGTTCAGTAGTCTGTGTGTGGTGTGACCATACATGCCAAGCCCATATAATTATTGCGTGAAAAACTGAGAAGCGTACGAAGGAGAATGCGAAGTATGTTTGACAGTTTTTAAGCCATAACTCACCAGTCATAACTTGTACACAGCTCAAAACAAGTAAGAATAATTTTCATAAGCAGAGCAATCGTTTGATATGTTTAATGTTTGCACACACCGTGTACTTTTTGAGTTATGCTTGATGGAGAAGAAGAAAGAAGAAGAAGAAGAAGAAGAAAGAAGATGAACAAAGAAAAATTTTCATGTTTGGTTTTCTCAACTTTGCTAATGGTTAGCAGAGTTTTTAGAGTAGATTTAGCAATAGAAAAGCAATGTGATGTAATCTGTAAGCTTTTTTCACTCCTCTGCTTCGTTTTTTTGGGAGTTGCTCGTATACCTTATGTACAGGCGGCCATTTTGAACCTGCCCCATCCCTAAGAAGTACCACTGTACTTCTTGATTTAACAGTGAACTGAGCCTGCTTTGATGAGCTTCCATTTTTCTGAGTGAAGAATCATCTCAACTTTCATCTCAGAAGAAGAGAGGTCAGATTTAATGGAAATGGAGGAGGACATAGAGCTATGATAAGTAAGGACACACCTCACTTCAGCGGTAGTGCTGAGAGTAACCAGTATCGGCCTGGGACGAGTACTGCTACCACTGCACCTCCCAATACACTGACAGTCATGGATAGAACACCCAGGATTGGAGTCTTCATATAGTTTTGAGAGAATGGAAGACATCATGGTATAATCACAATGTTTTTTGGTATAGTGAGGCATTCTTGAGGTGGCTGGGAAATTCCAAAAATAACAGCATTGTACTCTTTGTTTGTTGTGATGCTACACAATGATGAGTGCCTAGGAGGATGAGGATGTGACAGCTGAGGTTTGCTCTCAGAGTATGTGTCTATATTGGTTTGGACCACACTAAGGGAGGGTGCTTGAGAGTCAGTCATTGGAGTGTCCTCTGAGGAAAGCTGAAGGAGTGCTTACCTTGGCAGATATTCTCACTGAGGGACTCAAACAGCAAACCATAGGCTTAATGGAGCCTCGGTTGTTCGCCTCAAGGGCTGTTGGACAACCGTTCGTTTAAGACCTGACCTTAGAATTCTTTAATTGCAATGTTCTCATTACGTACATGTAAATACGAATTGTTCACTCGGCTGTCCTTTCGCCTCATTCGTGGCAAACATTTTTATTAAACTTAAACACACAAACAATGTATTGATAGTATTATACATTCTTAAATGTTTTCGTGCATGGATACACAACACCTCCTCTAAGTTTACTATTATAGGACTATAGTACGTCCACGCTAATTTGATCTGGAAGAAAACACGAATAACTTGGCCGTTTTGTGATCATTACAGGACTTGTTGTAATCGACTGAGCGTGAAAATATGCTTGCTATACTTAATATTTGGAATCATGGACACTCACGAAAGTAGTTATGAACAGAAAATGCCGTACATTGTGGAGAGCATACCATTTGCAAGTTTTGCATTCTAGCACGTCCGGTTGCCTCCATTAGAACCTGTATAAACTTCACATGATGTATCACATGACGCCGACTTACCAACATTGGAGCCATACCTCTAAATAGTTTAATTGCAACGTTCTCACTATGTACACATATACACATGTACATGTAAGTATGAATTCTTCACTCTACTGTCCACTTTCCTCATTCGTGGTAAACATTTTGATTACACTTAACAACACACACAATGTATTGATTGTTAACTGGTAAGCCTTGTAGAGTCTTTTGAAAAGTATGGCTTTTACAAAAGCCATGAAAAAGAGCATAGTGCGTGATAGAAAAGCCCAGAGCAATAGGACTTGGTGTCTAATCTTCACAGTGGCGTACATACCATACACGTTATTTTCGGGTGGTAAGCTTTCTTGATTCAATGGGCAACTGTGATTTCACGAGGTAAAAATTTCATTACTGAGTTGGGACGACACCATCTTGAACTAATAACTATCAATTAACCATGTTAATTAATTGATTATTGATTATTGAGTACACATGGGTGCACAATTGTGAGCACACATTAAGAAGTACTGTACTTACCGGGGACGACTTACTAGGCTGGGATGGAAGAGTTTGTTGTAGACACTTGTGTATGAGGTTACCAGATCAATAAACAAAACTGGTCAGCTCTGATTGGACAGTTAATATCCATGACCCATATTGTGTTGCCATTGTCTTACCTGACAGTAATGAAAACGTCGGCCATGTTCCTCGTCTTATATCAGCTTCTTGTAGGTCATTCTTAAGAAGAAACAGGTCATTTATATGTCAAGTAGCTGGTCATAAACTCCATTCGGCAGACTTAATACAAGGTGGCCTCGAAATTCCTTGCCAGATGACATTCAGAGCATTGAATAAAGAGATAGACAAAGTGGAACGACGCCTTCAAAATTTTGAATGGGTTGTATCGGGTAACGGGGCCATGAGTAAGAAGCCAAAGGTGGACCAGGAAGCATCAGATCTAGTCGTTCAACTGCCAGAACAACATGAAAACCATGGCAATTATGAAATGATATGGCTGTAAATTGATTGCTGTTGGCTAACAGAACACGACAAATAATTGATAACTACAGTATCCATGCTGAACAATCATCACATACACCGCTCAGAAACTGCTTTATAGACAGTTTCCATTAGCTGATGGCTTGCTTAATACTCAAAAGCAGGCAGGAAGAAAAAACAGTGGTCAGGAGCCTTTGCTATTGCAATTGCAACAAACATATTGTTTGATTCCAGTGACAGCGGTTTGGTGTGTCAAGATACACTATGAAGTCATTGGCTTTCATGCTTTGAAGAACTTCACACGTCAAGATTTCCATAGCTCAACAGGCACACTTATCATTTCAATATTATACTTATTACCAAAAAGGTTATTTGTGTTTGCACATCAGTCTGGTAAACAATTAATCATGAACATTTAGTACAAGGAACCAGCAAAATAAAAAATCACTACATCATGATTATGCACACACGGGATTTAATCCAGCCTCCCTAAGACCATTTACGACGAGTTCTGCCTTTTGTACAAAGTACGCTTTCATTGATATAAGCCACTGGGCAGAAAGGGGTTTAACAATTGACACACGCAAGTCAATTGGCGCAGCCACTGAAGCCGCTGGTTCTTCCATAGCACACTGCATTCTAGACTGAATTTTATCAGCATATCGTGGGTGAAATTGTCGTTGTAAGGATCCTTAGCTTCTTTGTTTATGCTAATGTCCAATGGCTGGAGCCTATCGGTACAGTTGGCTGGCACAAATGCTAAGCGTATGTGGTAGCAAGCATCGTGAGGATCTTTTCGGTACATTGACCTTTAAAGTGGTCATAAATAACAAGAGCGGGATTACTCGGATTAAATTGCAGCTCCTTTCTCTTTCGGTCAAGGTACGAACGAGAATTTTACAGGTTTAACTTTCGGTCGTAGCTTCATCGCCCAATGATTGGGAGTGAATGTTACATCCCAATTACTAGAGAATTCAATGGAAGGTAGGCATTTGGACATTTTGCCAGTGTAAATGACCTGAGGAGGAAGGAATTATCCTGACCTTGACCCGGCATAACGGCTGTTAACTGGTGTTTATCGTCAACTCCCGTGAATGCTACTTGTTTTGCTCCCTCTGGTGCCATCGTCCATTGACCAACTGGCCCACAGTTGATGCCAGTATGGTCCAAATTGAGCACAAGAGCTTTTGGTATCTCCTCTTCCAGTTCAATGATACACTTGACATGTAAGAAAAATTGACTTTTCAAAGTGTCAAAATCATCAGGAGTAACGTTCATTTTTGTACTTGCCCACCTCTTGACATAGCCCAAATGCCTTAACAAATTTCTCACCCATTCCTTG
>CAWUPZ010000094.1:0-11121 GCA_963924555.1 Crambe crambe
CCCTAAGCGAAAAATTTGTCTGACGTTCAGTCGTAGTAGCCATGCTTTCAGGAAAAGAGTGCGAATCTTACCCGTTAGACGAAAGACGTTTGAAGTGACTACTTTAAAACGAAGTAAACTCCGTCAACTTACATCTGACAACGAATGAACACCTGATGGGGCATCTGACTGTGGTTGCGACTGGATAATTTCAAGTTATCGCCCTTGGTTGGGTCGCGGGTAGTTTGTTGGAGAATTTCGCCTATACTTATTCTATTATTCTACTAGTTATTACTATGTACAAATGCTTTCTGGGAGAGACTTGAAATGTATCTTATAGATAAAGGCCATGAACTGCTAGAGTCAATGCGTGTAATGGCATAGAATTCAGACAACAAAATACTGTATACTAACTAGTACACTTTGCGTATATCGTTACCTCAAGCGTAGAGCTTGTGTAGATCGATATTGCAAGGCACGCACGTCCAACTAGACTATATCGTTATTGCATGTGTAGATCGTTGCTGCATGCATGGATCGTGCGTAAGTCGTTACTGCATGGCATCCACGTCCAACGAGCCTATTAATAGGCTTCCCGCGTACACTAATTAACGCACCTAAGCGTATATTTAGGCTTTTCGCGTGCAATGAGTTAATGACCCTCCTGGTACCACATATCGTTTCCTATTATATTGCTAAATCCACATGATACTTTCAGTTCACCTTTTCACAGTTTTGAAATCAAACTTGAAAATTTTGAATTTATTCCTGTTCTTTCTTGCTCTTCTTTGTTTCTTACTTTGTCAGTTATAGTATAACTCAAACTTTTTTCTGTGTGCAAATATTATACTCGCCAATCAACTGCTCTGCTACTAGAGATCTATTATTTCTGGTTCAGGAGGGCATATGAGCAATGACTGGCAAGCTGTGGAGCAGAGCAGTTACAGGAACGTCATCAAGCTGCTGTCATCAAAAGGTTCTTACCAAGCGAATCTTAATACTCGTATTCTTTGTATGTGTGTGTGTCTGTTTGTCACTTCTGAGTTCTCGGGAACGGGACGTCGTAGCGCGGCGCCACTTTCCCCATCGTGGAGAGCTTCGCCTGGCGAGTTACTCTGACTGAATTTGGAGTCGTCACGACGCGTGCTTCGAGAAAAAAAGCCTTTGGAACGATTTCGCGGCAACGCGTGAAACCACGCCCTTCACGTTACAACGGTGCAATACTTAAGAAACGAGTCGCCTTCCTGAGGAGTTTTGAAATTTTTCGCATTCAGCAGGGACGCGGCAAAGAATAAGGACATCTTCGCCTCGTTGAAAGATTCGCTAGAGCAGGGTGGAAGCTGTGGCGTTCGGGGAAACCGGGCTGTCGCCAGCTCGCTGCCGTCCGCCTCGCAAAGGACATTACCGTAGGCCTCAGGTCGTAAAACAAGCTTACAGGGGAAGGTTGGAACATTTTATTTTTTGGCAAAATGCCGCAAGGGAGACTAGCTCATCACAGCTGTCCGACTCGCAAAGGTACAATTCTTAAGGTTACAACCGTACAGTTCGTGAACTAGATTAGGCCATGAAACAAATGGCCTGTTCGTCAATGGATTTAATCTAGCTACTTTACCTACTGCCGCGTTCGTGCCCTGTTCGTAAACGGAGGGTTGGCTAGCTTCCAACACTTCCGTTCGTCAATGGGACGCCGTAGCGCCACGCTTCTTTGGAGTATTTAACGAAGTTAAATGTGTTTAACGAAGGACGGCGCTCACACCCACTATCAATGGACGCGTCTCCGTAATTGGAAAGCAACAGACTAACGAGGGTGCAGCACGGCGCAGGCGCAGCGTAGCGCAGGTGCAGCGTAGCGCGGGAGCAGTGCAGCGCAGGCGCAGCATAATGCAGGTGCGGCGTAGCACAAGTGCAGCATACTCGTATTCCAGCGTGTGAGGAGTTGGGTATCTGAAGGCGATGTCTTCTATGTTCGCTCCGTTCTTTCATTGTCGCTCCATTGGTGTCGACTTTGGATGTCTCACAAGAGGAGCATCCATGAGGAAGAGCAGGAGGAGCCCCGGCGAATTGATCTGCGCTTCGCTGACCAGTGGTCCTGGCAGCCGGGTTGGCACCTGCCACATTTTCCCACAGGTTCCTACGAGGAAGCTGAGCCTTGGACCCCCCACCCCCAACGTACTCACACTTCCCCAATCCCAAACCGTGATCGCCTCGATCCTCGTGCCCGTGGACCTCCAGCGTGTGGTGGAAGTGGCTGTAAGCCAGGTAATCCACACGGCGCTTCTGTCATCGTCTGTGGCCCAGGCGGGATCAACAACCAGTCCACCAAGCACCACAACCAACAACGAGACAGAGGCCCTTGCTCCGCATCCAAGGACGGCCACTTCCATCACAGTGACCCATCCCTCCGGTAAGTGAACAACTCATTTTAGCTGCTCGGCCTACTATTTACCGTTAGGCATACTAGTTATTGTTAGGTACTAGTTACTTTTAGGTGTTAGTTACTGTTAGGCATACTACTAACTGTTAGGCATACTACTAACTGTTAGGGAGGCGAGCGGGGGGACTGCAAATGGCGAGTCACCATCCCAGCAGGTACGATGGGCCTCTACGTCACACCCACGTGCGGTGGGCCACCACCTTAAATAGGGACGGTGGGCCATCATCCATTCCATGGGCCGCGGGCTGCCACTTGAATGTTGTGCGGTGGGCCGCCACCCCATTTATGTGCAGTGGGCCGCAAACTTTTACGTGCGGTGTGCCACCACCTTATTTACGTGCATTGGGCGGCCACCTCATTGACGTGCGTTGGGAAGCCACCTAAGCTATATGTGGTGGGCTGCCACTTATAGTCTATGTGCGGTGGGCTACGACCTTGTTAAGCTCAATGGGCCCGGCCTAGTCTACGCGGGGTGGGCTGCCACCTTGTCTATGTTTGGTGGGCCGCCACCTCATCAGTGATGGTGGTGAGCCACCAGCTTCCACGGGTCACACGACCGCGATGCCGCCTAGGCACGGTGGGTCGCTATCTCGCCTACTTGCAGCGAGCCTCCATCTTGGAAAGGTTGTGGTCAGTATATCACCACCAACCTCCCCTCCCCTCCCTCAGCCCAGTAGTTAATCGGTAGTTAGGAGTTAGGTTGTAGTAAGGTATGATTCATATACGGTGGTTGGGTGTGCTGTAGTTGAGTCCCCTCCCCCTTCCCTACAGGGAGTGTGGCAAGATTAGGCACGCTGCCTCCCCCAATCTCCCTACCTGAGATGCCAGTGTTCTCACCAGGTAGTGACCGCAACCCCGGTCTGGGTGCCCTGGCAGCGGCAGCGACTGCTGATCACCCAATCTCTGCCGCTTCCACCCGGGAGCACTTGGCAGGTCAAACCACTCTGCTCCATGCTCAGACAGGGTACGACTCTACTGCCGCACTCCCCTCGAAGCTGGTCACGAGAATCCTCAGCCTGGAGTATGTCGAGATGGCGGAGCTGCTACCCGACGCCTGGCCTTAGGAGAGTGCAGAAGCGAGCCACCAACACCGCCGTACCAAGCACCACACAGGTGACAGACATCCTCACCTGGCTGGAATGCTTTGCAAGCATGGCAGCTATACTAAGTGCAAAATTTCCCAACAAAGTAGCAGAACTTTGGGCCTAACAGACCTCAATTCTGAGGGTTGCCAGAAACCTCGAGGGCCCAGTGTGGGTCGCATATGACCGGCAGTACCGAAGATAGGCTCTGGCTCGTCACGACCTCAACTGGTCAGCCTGCAATGCTCTCCTCTATAGTGAGGCATTCAACGGTCGGGCCAAGTACATTCCTCATTGCCAGCAATGCCTCAGCGCAGCCCACTCGACCCATTCATGTCTCGCCAAACCAGACCCTTCAGCACCGCCATCAGCTGCCCAGACCAGCCACTCAACATGTCTGGCACCCACCCCCATGGGAAATAGCACCCTCACAGCAACCAACGCGACATCTGCCGGAACTTCAATGAAGGGAGGTGCAAGTACTCATGGCGCAGATACCTTCACATCTGCTGTGAGTGCTTCTACCCCCAACCTTGGGTGTCCTGCCACGGTAGCCAGGAACTCGGGCAACACCCACGCTCTCCAAGGCTCCCCCGTTACCACGATCCATCACTCAGTTAGCAGTTACAGGGAGTGGCCTCACATCATTCAGTCAGCAGTGATAGCGATTGGCCATGCCTCTCCCCCGCATCGCACCGGCCATTCTACTAACTAGGACGCTAAATATAATCTAACCCCTCATGAAGTGTTATCTTCCTAGTTTGCTGTTTTGTTGATACTGGCAAATGCATCTTATCAGTGTGATCATGTACTTGTAAATAACTACTTAGTGTACGTCCTCTGCTGGAAACGGCATGATGGTCCTGCTGCGGCCCCTGAAATTGAGCAACCGTGGTAAGCGTTGAACATGGTATATAATTGCATGCTGATAGCCATACGTGTATGTATATATAGTCGCGGTGGGTTAAAGAATGGGATGAGCATGGGTCGTGTCACTGGCCGGGTAGTGTTAGGTGAGTACGGGGGTAAGAGTACACTGTAATACCCACCCACCCCCCTTCTGTGCTATGCAATTCCCGCTCCCCAGGTTCGCAAGGCTGCCATTACACAGAGGATCTTCTGGCCCTCGATCGCTGCATTTGGCAATCCGGGGTGCCAGAGGTCCTGTCGGGTGTCACGACACCTCTCAACATCGAGGCCTGGGCATCCATGTTGGCCTTCCACCCAGATCGTCAGTATATGCAATACGTCATTGAGGGCCTCCGCGGTGGCTTCAGCATTGGTGCAGATAGACGATGGACAAATAGGTCGTCCACAAACAACATGCCCTCTGCACTCCAGCATGAATGAATCGTGACAGATTATCTCGAGGCAGAGAGGGAAGCCGGATGCATGCTAGGCCTGTTCATACCTGGGGAGGTATCCATCCAAATGAACAGGTTTGGAGTGATCCCGAAAGGGCAGTCAGGAAGGTGGAGGTTGATCACCGACCTACATGTATTGTATTTATACCCACTGGGTTGTAGCATGAGCGACCCCATTGACCCAGCCACCTGCTCCCTTACCTACACCACGGTCGAGAAGGTAGCCCAGCGAGCAATGTGCTTGGACAGGTGAGCCCTCATGGCGAAGGTGGATATAGAGTCGGCGTAGCGCCTCATTCCCGTCCACCCTCAGGACCTCCCCCTCCTCGGCATATCATGGAGGAGAGCAATTTTCGTTGACCCGATGTTTCCGTTCTGGCTCAGCTTGGCCCCCAAAATCTTCAATGCTGTGGCGGACTCTATCCTTTGGTGGGTAAAGTGCCAAGGGGTGGATTATTTAGACCACTACCTACATGTAGATGACATCGTTGTCCTGGGTTCCCCCCACGCTCTTCCTGATGCCAACAGGCCCTGGAAATTCTATCATTCACATTTGCTTTCCTGGGGGTACCGCTGTCATCCCACAAGATGGTGGGCCCCAATGCTTTCCTGACATTCCTGGGCATTACCATCGAACAGTTGGCAAATGAGCTTCTTCTCCCCACTGACAAACTGGAGAGACTCAGAACAATCCTAGCCAAATGGGTCGACTGAAAGACCTGTAACCAGAGGGAGCTGGAGTCCCTGATTGGTGTCCTCAACCATGCCTGTAAGGTCGTCCTCCCCGGCCGCCCATTCCTGAGGTGTATGTTGGACCTCCTTAAGGCCTCACGCCCGAGGTGCATTGGATCCCAGCCCGTTCGATTCATTCACCTCAGTAGGGAATTTTGCTCCGACCTCTGCTGGTGGAGGACATTCGCAGAATAGTGGAATTGTGTGGCAATAGCAGCCTCCACTCAAGCCCTTGAATCCTTTATGGTCCATTCAGGTGCATCGGGGTTGTGGGAATGTGCTTCCTGGTCTATCATGGCATGGTTCCAGCTCCCATGGGATGTTCACACTCTTGACCTCCAAATACCGGACAAGGAATTCATCCCCATCATCATTGCAGCAACAGCCTGGGGTGGTGCATGGCAGGAGAAGTTGGTCCATTGCCTGTGTGACAACCAGGCATTTGTGGCTACCCTTGCCACGAGGTGTAGTATGGCGAGACACCTGATGCACATGCTCCGGTGTCTATTTTTCATTGAAGCCCATTACCACTTCCAACTGTCAGCAATGTAGACTTGTACATGTGAGAAACATATAGCAGACGATATGTCACATAATCGTGTTGCCTCCTTCCTTTCAAAGGTACTCACAGCGGACTGCAGGCCAACACCCATTCGCCCTCCTCTTCTCCAGCTCCCACTCGATCCGCAACTGGACTGGGTGTCAACAGCCTGGACAAGGCGGTTCAGAAATTTTATCACCTGGGGCTCGCCCAGTCACCTCAGCAGAGGTATCGAGCAGCTATGACTTACATTAATGCATTTTGAGTACTATGTAACATTTCAGACCCCTTCCCTATTTCTGAGTGTTCTCTGCGCCGCTTTGTAGCTTACTTAATGAAGAAAGGGCTTGCTCCTCAATCCATACAGACGTATGTGTCCACGGTGCGCGACGCCCAAATTGCAATGGGCTTTCCGGACCCACGCGAGCACTCCTCCCTACCAGTCTTAAGGAGGGTCCAGGCAGGGATCAGAAGATTACAGGCAATGGAGTGGCCCCGTTAACAATGGCTCAGACTGCCCATCATGCTGACCGTGCTGAGATCGATCAGAGACCAACTGGACTCCCCGACGCAACCGGAGAGGGAGTTAATGTGGGCAGTAGCATCAATGGCATTCTTCAGGTTCTCCCGCTTGGGAGAGCTGCTCCTGAGAATGAGGCTGCCTATGCATGGGCGACCCACTTGAGCTGGGGGGACGTAGTGACTGACAGCTGCCATCAGCCCACAATGCTCAACATTCACATCAGACAACCAAAATGTGACCATTTTGGCCATGGCATCGACGTATTTGTGGGGCATACTGCAAACGAGGTTTGCCCGGTGGACGCCGCTCTCGCATACTTTGCGGTATGGGGCGGAGCTGAGGGCCCTTTGTTTAACGAGGCTCAGCGGAGACCGCTCACCAAGGACAGATTCGTCCGGAGGATTAGGGACATCCTACAGGAAGCTGGCTACAAGGCCTTTCAATTCGCAGGCCATCATTTTCGGATTGGCGCCACCATGATGGCAGCCCAGGCCGGCATCGAGGATTCTGTCATCCAGGCGCTAGGCCTCTGGCACATCACGGCTTTCCTCGCCTATATCCGGCTGCCTAGGAACCGCATGGCCAGGATCTTGGCTCGGCTTGCTTCCTCGACCGTATGAGAACCCAGGATCTGTCATCGTCCACTTGCACAAGTAGTTGCACGCGCTTTGCTTGTCTTGCTGCCTTCAGTTATTTACACTAATTACGTTCTGTTATGTATTGACTGTATTTGTTGCTCTTGTTTGTTAAATACACAAATCGTCAAGCGACATACGGGGGGGGGGGGGGGGGGTGGAACTAGGAGGGATTCATAATCATATCATTCACAGGGGCTACTGTTAGACACAAGCTCTCATATCCAAGTAATTGCTGGGAATTTTTTTTCGCTAGCCGAGGCTCCTGAACTCACCTCCACAGGCTACACCTTTGGCCAACACTCGCCCTAGCCCACAGAGGGGTGGGTACTCGCGGGACCCCCTCAAGCAACTAGGGTAGGGGTCACCCACTTGGTGGCGACCCATCCACCAGCAAGGCCTAGACCTGGTCATTCTGCAGTTGGGAGTAGTTCATGACTCTGGGCTGTAGTTTTCTTTTCTTGACACTCTACAACTGATCTTGTGTCGCAGGCTGTTGTAGCTTTCATTGGTGGCTTAGATGCTGTAATGATATGCTGAACCTTGTGGATCAGTGACAACAGTAAAGCATCACTATCATCAGAAAAAGATGGGAAATAACCTCCTTCCAATTTAGGTGTGCTTGCAATGAGCCCACCATCATTGAAAGACTTGTACAATGCTTTGGAAGAAGGATCCTATGAAAGGGAAATTTAGGAATTGATTAGGTAAAACAATGACCAAACTTTCTACAGCTAAAATTAAGGAAGAAATTATTTCGGCCTTTTTAATTGTTATTAACTACTGTAGATTGATAAGGTGTGTTAGAATATTTTGTGTAAACAATTTTTGTTGCATAAAATTTTCGCATTGCTCATTGTGTGCAAAATTTTTACACAGGTGCTATTCACTGTTAACTATGTTCCATGGGTATAATTTTATTCTTCCAGACATATACAAAAAAATTAACAATGAATGTTTCCCAATCTACGGTATACGCATGTTAAGAGAAGGTGCAAATCATCGTGTTCTTAGGGGTTATCAACAAGCTGGCAGAAGGTTGAGAGTTTTTGGTTTAAGTAGGCATGCTTGGTGCATGCTAGTTTGAAAACATGAATACACATACTTTGCAAATGTAAGTAACACTTAGTGCTTGTTGAGAAATTGGACACATACAACACATTCTAAAAGATTTTGTATTTTTCTAATTGAATTTTTTAACTAAAAAGTGCAATTATTTGAGGAAATTTCCACAAAATCTGGACAAATGTGAGCATAATATTTCCACATTACTAGCAAAATATGTTGTTTTTTTAATGAATGCTAAAGGAATGCCCAAATTGAAAATGACACTCAATTGGGTGCTCAAAAATTATTCCCTTGTTGATTGATTTTGTGAAAACTTACTCACGTTATTGCATTTATAGTAGAGAGGATTACTCAAAGAAACATGCCTAATTTTACACAGCAATAAAGTAACTCTAAATTGAGGCACTTCATTCAGCATTGGTGCTCACAGATTGATCTAACTGGCTAGCATGTCACTCAAACATGAGTCAATGGTTTCTCTTGTTTGCTACATGTTTATTAGTTACCTAACTGCAAACTATGATTGATTCCTAAACAGTGTGGGTATCTTTCCATATTCGATACTTAAAGTAGAGTCCATAGATATGACTTGATCACTCATAATTGAGTCCCTAGCCACACATTTTTGATGTGTGTAATCAGATTTGAATCCCAATCATTGACTTAAGTACTCAAGTTCTGAATTTCATGGTACTTCTCTAGTCCAAACATGGTTAATCAAATTTAAGTCCCTAGTCCAATCTTGGGTACTCAAGTTTGTGTCCCTAGTCCAAACTTGGGTTAACAAAATTGAGTTTCTAGGGCTCCTAGTCCTGCATACAATTGGGTGCTAAAAGTAAAATCGTACCATCCCGAACATGCTCAAGTTTGAGTCACTACTTGTCACTTGAGTCTACTACATTAACATTTGAATACCATACTCTGACTTGGGTACTCAAGTTTGAGTCCCTAGTCATAGAACTTGGGGATTCATTTTGAGTCCCTATGGTCCAAAGTTGGGCACTCAAGTTTGAGTCCCTAGTCCAAACCTGGTTAATCAAATTTGAGTCCTTAGTCCAATCTTGGGTACTCAAGTTTGAGTCCCTAGACCAAACTTGGCTAAACAAAGTTGAGTTTCTAGCCAAAACCTATATAGGCTTTCACATGGGGTCCCTCAATCACTCAGACACTAGGCCTGAATTTCTTGAACCTTTAGCTAGATTACATTATTCTCACTGTATATACTCAAACTTGAGTCCTCCAGTCGTGTAAGTACTCAGATTTGAGTCCTAGTAATCAATGATAATTTCATTACTTCAGTCAGATCTGAATCCCAAGCTTTGACTTGGGTACTCATGGTTGAGCTCCTAGTCCTGCATATAATTGGGTGCTAAAGTTGAATCGTACAATCCCGAACATGGTCAGGAGAGTTCAGTTCAGAAATGAGAATAAACTCAAAGTTTGGTCCTTAATATTTCCAAAAAAGTAATGTATGTAACTTATTTACCATGACAAAGAGTAAAATTTGAGTTACATATATTATAGTCACCTTTCAATGCAATATACAGAGTTGTCCTCTATACAATTCACTCACGCCTGCAAAAGTCTTAACTTTGTAATAATTGAGTGCTAGTGCATTACTGCTGGCATGCATCTACAATATAGTAACATTATAGTAATAAGACTGTCACAATTGATGTTCACAAGGTATGAAATCGTGTTTTCACATACGTATTCATAGTCTATACTCCTGTACGCTGCTTGTATGCTTGTTGTAACTTGTTCTTCAACATACTGCCAAGCCTATGCCCTCTTGCAAGTTCTAACTGGAAAAGATGGTGCTTTGATTTATCTTTTCTCTCCATGGTACCCTTTTTCCAGCTATTTTTTTGTGGCATGTCATCCAAGGCTCACCATATATACCAGTCATCCACTCTATTTCAAGATTTCCTTTTTCATCAGGCACCCTTACAACTGTACCAATCTGGGGCTCCTCCTCCTTATATTTGGGTACGAAGCATGCCAGCAGCATACCAGCCTTGAGAACTATAGTCTCATTGGCTGATTCACCTACATCTGTTGCCTCCTTTTCATGTTGTTCATTATCCACCTGTAATAAATCTTCAGTTCTCCTCTTTTTCCCCTTGGTACCTGATGGTCCTATCAGGGGAGGAGAAGAGTTCGGGGCTATAATCACATAAACGCTGTCTCTTTGAACAGGGAGCGTAAATTTGTTCCTGTTCTTTCTCGTTTTCGGAAGCACTCATTGCGAATACTTGCTGTGTAACTCGTAAAACCTATACCGCGTCAACTGAAATTGCGACTGGCATTATTGCGACTTTGTACTGTAAATTCTGCTGCTAGGAAATAATGCCGCTCGTTAGAAAAGAATGGAAGGGGTTAAACAACGGATACCCTGCCCCAAGCCCAAAAAACTTGGACGTAGAATCCCTAACCCTAAATCCGAATTCCTAATGTGCATGTATAGGATTCTTACTTAGGGTTAGGAATCCTACGTCCAAGTTTTTTGGGTTTAGGAAGGGTACAGTATCCGTTAACCCATTTCATTCCGATGTAACGAGAGCGGCAATGTTTCCTAGGAAAAATTGCCGCAACGGAAATATTTTCTAGCGGCAGAAATACTGTGACACCGGTATTATAATGCGACTGTGCATGGCATTATTGCGACTGTGCATTACTAAAATAAGTTTTACTGTCGACCGTCTTCCCAAGCGTAGATTCAAGTGGCGACCTTAACTTGTCTGTGTCCGTATTTAATCAGCC
>CAWUPZ010000095.1:0-15319 GCA_963924555.1 Crambe crambe
GACCGTCCCGCCGTACGAGTGCGTGGGGGCCAGCGAGGATGCCACGGGGGGTATTACGACATCAGGGTATTGCCAGTGGACGCGACCCACTTGCTATGACTTTTTTTCGGCAACCGGGGTGCCGGGCAAGCGAGGAGGTCCAGAAAAACTTGCCACCAAGTTTCAGACGTACTCTGCAGGAAACGCACAGCCGAGCAGCGCCAACCCGTGGCTCATGGAAAGCCCGGTGGGCGAGGGCGTGCAGGTGCCTTCAGTGACCATGTACTGGGTGCACTTCACGGAAGACCAGCTGCTCACGTGCGGCGGCTTTAACGAAGGGTGCGACGCAGCCACGCAGACGTGCACGAAATGCGATATTAAGGGCATTTTCATGCCTGAAATGCGCTGCCAGGACAGCTTGAAGTACACGGCGCACGTCAAGACAAACGTCTTTAAGGATTGACAGTTCTCGCATGCGCTTCGTCGTGCACCGCAAATCGTCCTCCGACGACTACGACAAGGTCGCGTACCAGGTCGCGCCGGCGCAGTGGCACGTGCTCGACCGCGAGAAGGGCTTCAGCACCGCCGCCTTCGTGCGGCAGCCGGCGTCCGGGCTGTCGGTGGACATCCCCAGGCTCGTGTGGCAGCACGCCGAGGACTTCGAGGAGACGCAGGCGCTGCACTTCTACTTTCAGCAATACAACTCGGGTTTTAATGAACACCTACTCACGGTCAGCGCCGACGCGGCGCGCAGCCAGTACCGCATCGCGCCCACGCAGCTATTTCTGCATTATTTACACACGGCCGGCACCGGCGACTGATGAACTACGCGACGCACGCCTGCTGGGCCGCGCTCTGCACGGGTGCCTTCCTCGCCGCCAGCGACGTGTCGTCGACGATCATGTGGAGGCGGCCCTTCGCCATCACCATCGTCGCGCTGCACCTCGTGCTGTACATGTGGGTGCTGCCACACGTCAAGGTCGCCAAGGCCGAGCAGAGCGTCGCGCAGCAGCTGCTCGAGGGCACCGCCTTCCAGAACTCAACCCACGACGTGTACTGGTTCTTCGTGCTCTTCGTGCCGCTGCAAGCCGGGCTCGCGCTCGCGCTATGCCAGGACCCCGGCAACGAGGGCATCTGGTGGGCGCTCGCCGTGATCGAGACCGTCACGCTGCTCTTCTCGGCCTACAAAAATGGCATTGCAGCCTACAAAAATGGCAATTCAGCCTTTGCGCGGGCCATGACGGCGGTACCTAGGGGCACGGCGAACGCCATGCTGTAGATGAGGCCCGCGTCAAAGCCGGCAACGTCGGTTGCCTGCATTGGAGCGGGGGACCACTGAGTCGAAGGCCCAGGCGCGGGGGGCGCAGACGTCGACTGCGCCTGCGCAGCCACGAGAAAGAGAGCTAGAGTCAGAATAAAACGTAGCATGCTTTTTACGCCTGCGCGCCGCGCGAGGAGCTATATAGTGCGGAGATTGCTTAGGCGCTATAAACGCCGCGGCGAGCGGCACGACCGATGCACGCGCCGCTGCTGCTCTGGAGGCAGGCCACCAGGGACCGGGATATTACGCTAAAGTTTCTGACAAAAACAGTCGACATTAAGGCTGGTCAAAATTACACCGTCGGTGACGTCAAGCAACTAATTGAAAACGAACAGGGCAAACCTGTCGCGTCGCTACGTCTCATTGGAAAGGGAAAAGAATTAGACGATCCAACAAAAAAAGTTTTTTATAACGATTATTTTAGTGCGGGCTCAAACACTTTGCACGTTGTTGAAAGATTAAGTTCAGCTCCCGCGCCAGGCCCGCTGGTGCCGTGGCGGCGGTGGGTCGCGCCCGTGCTGCCCTGGCCAAACAGGCCGTACGGATTGTTGAGGGAAAAAAACACGAGCACGTGCTACATCAACGCAGCGGTGCAGATACTCCGGCGCATGAAGATCAACGGGTTTCAGCCGCGGTCGCCAACAGGCACACTACAAGAGGCAATGCTCATGCGAAATCAAGTGCTTGCAATGGTGGAACCAAGAGTAAAAAAGTTGATTGAAAGCAAATGTGGACAAAAAGATGCACAAGATGTGCTTGCTTCCGTTTTAGATCAAGTAAAATTTGCAAGTTTTACATCGCAAGCTGGCATGACGGAATATGATATTTCTATTGCAAATTTTTTGAGTGAAAGAATTGACGACTTTGAAATCCTTTATGATTTATATTTTGATACAGGCAATGCACCGCAATTAAAATCAAGAAAATATGTTTTGTTTTGTATTCCGCGTTCAATTGATACGGGCCAAGCGTACGGTAACGTGCAACGCATTCCCTTACAAAAAAGCATTAAAGAAATTGACTTTACCTTGGTCGGCTTTATAAAACATGAAGGTCAAGATGAAAATGGCCACTTTGTCGTGTACGTCAAGTACGGGGAGAAGTGGTGGTTTTGCGACGACGGAAACATCAGCGATGAAACCTCTTCTGAACAAAGGCATGATTGGAGAGCAGCCTTGCCGCAGGCGTACATCCTGCTGTACGACAACCTGAGCAACCCGTGCCACGCGCTCTGCACGAACGCGGAGTGCTCGGTCGGGTCGTGCAACCCGGAGGTAAACTGCTGCAACTGCGGAGGCCAGCACTGCGCGTGCAAGAAACCCACTACTTAAGGCAGGCGCTCGCGCCGCGGTTGAGATGCTCGCGTGGCGCGACGGATCACGCCGGTTTTACGGCTCACGACACTCGTCAGCACTCATGAGCTGGCGCATGGAGCGAGAAGATCTGAAACGAGACATCCTTCAAAATTTGAAATTAAAATATTTACAAGAAAGCTACAAGGAAAAAGAAGATGAAACGATAAATCGTTACAAAGCAATGGTTAATGATGAAACTGATTTAAAAGCACTCTATAACAACGTTATATGTTACGGAACGATGTTATGGAATGTTTCTAGTAAAGATTGGTTTGACAAAGAAAAGTTAGAAACGACAAAGTTACGATATTTACAATGTTGCGGAGAGCAAATACAAAAATGTTCTGACACTTGTTGGAAAAGTGGAAGCGAAGACATTGTTTTAACAAAAGAGCAACACGAGCAAAATGGTTATAAAGGCTGCATTTGGACCATACACATTAAATCAAAACAATATATAGACCATACTTCCTTGCTTATTGACAAAGAGGCTCAAGATCTAGTAAACTTTCCGTGTCTTCATTGGTCTAACGAAAAGAAGCCCATCGATATTGTTGCGCGATACGTTTTTGTTGTGGTTTCATGGAAAGAGGACCAATCCTCATACGATATCACAGAGGAGCATATGATGAAATGGGATGAAAACAAAAAGAAATATTTAAGTGTTAATGGTGAAGCCGGTAACAGCATATCATACATTGAGAAACGAGAACTTAGTTCTCAATGGGAAACAAAAGTAAGATATGAAGTGTCAGAGAAACAAGTGTATGAAGATTTGTACCGTATAAAAACTTTGTTTTCTACGGAGGGATTTCAACCTATACAAAGAAACATCACATACCGCAAAACCATCCGCGTGTACCCCGCGACGTGACGTTGCGGCGTACATAAGGGCGTCGCCTGCGCGCGTGCGAGATGCTCGCGTGGCGAAAGCCTCGGCAGCCTGACGAGCATTCTGATATTGAAAACCCCGTCGTGAAGTGGAGAGAGAGCGCAGAAGAAAGAGAGAGCTCTCACTTTGATGAGCAAAAAGATCAAGTTTTAACACGCCTAACTAAAAAATTCAGTTATTTCTTGCGCCTTTACGAAGACGATATAAACAACGACCTTGACTTTCTTTACAGCAGAAACGTCGCTCGTAGTGCAAAGCACACTACAAACTATTGGAAAGGTCTTTTGGCTGCCGTGCAAACCGCACAAAGTAAATGCAACGAAGCTGGTGTTTTTGGACAACCGTCAAAAATAGTTGTGTACAATGATAAGTTTTACCATTGTGTTGAACATACGCACAAAACGAAGTGGCAAAATGTTCAAGATGGAAGCTATTTTGAGTACATCGAAGAAACATGGAGACATGTTGATGGCAAAGGAAATATGCTCATGATGTCAAATTTCCCCGATCCCGGAGAAAGTGCCAGTTGGGTGAAAAACTTGGCAGGAAAACCATCTATTTGGAAGGAGGAGCCGCAGTTTGTTGTGTCGCCTTTTCTGCGAGTTCAAGTTATATCAAGTTCACGAGGTTGGCTTTTCATGACGTGGAACAACAGCAAACAGCGGTACGAACAAGTTGATAATGATAATTATCGTATAGAGTACAACAAAGCAAAACAACAATGGCAGTACGGTAACGAGCAGCGTAAACAACTTTTTGGCTTGTTAGAGCTGCAAAATGGTAAACATCTGCAGGTGCAACCGCTGACGTAACGCAAAGTGTTGCTACATAAAGTCGCTCCGCGCGCGCGTGCGAGATGCTCGCGTGGCGCCGGTGTAGACCGCGCAAGCGCAGTCGCTCTTTGGACGCAAGCGTCCCTCGGCCCGCAAAGAAATCGCGTGACGCAGAAGGCACGCAAAGCCAAACAGCCCCCGGCGCAGCAAACGATGACACGAACGCGGAAGCTGCGGGTAGCGGCTCAAGGCGTTCCACGTGCAGCACCCCCACCAGGGGTAGCAGCAGCAGCAGGACAACAACGAGCCAATGCAGCAGAAGCGCCCCGCCCGCCAGGCCCCACCGCCGCCCGAGGCCCGGAGCCTTGCATGGCCTTGCAGCAGCAGCAGCAGCTGCTTGCGTGGCGCCGGTGGAAGCCGTCCGTAACCTTTTTGTTCCAGCGCTTGTGCTCGCAAAGAAAGCCGTACAAGCGTTGCAAAAAAAACCCTGCGCTGCGGTATGTTGAAGGAACTTCTGTTTTTACTCAATTACATTTTGGTGTGACGGAGTGCTCAAAAGCGTATCGATTTTTCGTGGACTGTGATAGTAAAATGGACTCTGTTTTAATTTCCTTGGGTTATAATTTTGACGAGGAAGATGCACGCTGCTCGCCGGCAGCTGCTAGTGAAATGAAAAAGAAATTTGATGCGTGCATAAAGGTGATTGACGACAAATTTTACTTTCCTAAATACGACGATGACAGAAAATACGAAGTATGTTACCGCAAAATACACATGTACCAAGATGCTTGGCGCGAAGTTCTGCTAACGACGCATTACTATCAGTCTTTCGAGCTTCAATTTTTGATCATAGCGCTGCGTGTGAAGTTCTGTACCACCTTGATGGAGTGGCGCTGGGGCGAAGACGCCGTGCACGAGTTCAACTCAAACGACGAAGAAGCCTTTTTTGAAAGAATAACAGAGGAGACGCCGTGTGTCACCATAACTCCGGGTCTGTACGACATGCGGACGGGGGAGTGTTTGGTCAAGAGGCGCTGTGCTCCGGCTTCGGTCTTGACTCCTACATAAGGTCGCTCCGCGCGCGCGTGCGAGATGCTCGCGTGGCGTCGGTGGTCGGCGCATGTGCAAAGGTTAAGCAAAATGTACAGAGATCTACTAAAAGATGAGGGTCGCAAGCGAAAACTTGATCCGTACATGTCGCAGAGAGCTGCAAAGCGCGCGTTTGTGGCGTCGAGTCCCTCGCCGCCGTCGCACCCCCTGCTCGCGTGGCGGGGCAAGCCCAAGACAACCTCACGCACGCCCGAAGACGACGACTTTGTCATGCACGACAGTGACAAAGCCCGTAGAATTCTTGACACTGGCACTGTGTTTGTGTACGAAAATTTTGGGATTGATTACCCGCCTCAAGATTACAGAACATTTTTTGAAAAAAACAACTTATATTATAAAATAGTTAACACAGGAAGCGGATCGTGGGAGTGCGTAACAGCCCGCAAATTTACCCTTGTACTCGATACAACCGTTGTCGGAAACGACCTGCGCAATGCTATATCGGCAGCAAGGCGGCATGCGCTGGAGAATGCAGAAGAATGCGAAAACGAAGGCTACGTTATCGTGCAGGTAGGTGAAGCTCAGGCAAAGAAAGAACTTTGCGATAAAAATGGGTTTTACCTGCTGTCAAAATATTTGGCCGGACAACATGCTTTAGATGGTGGAAAATTTAAGTGGTATGATACGGAGCTTGCTTGGGCAAAGCACAGGATGGTGCGCCCCTTGCGAAAACGCACGGAAGTCGTCAACGTTCTGCGTGGCAAGACGGTCGAGTTGTGCTACGACCCGCCTGAACAACCAAACATCCCCGTGTTTTTCTACAGCAATGCCTACAACACACAAAAACTTAAGATTAATCGCGAGTTGTTATTGCAAGGCAACACCAAGCTGCACATGCAGGTCGACGGCGAGAACGTGTTGACGCTGGAGAAGACAGTGAAGGCGAGCAACGAGATGCTCGGTGTGTTTGCCGCCACGGATCTGCCGGCAGAATCAAGAGTAAGCATGTACTTCGGAAAAGAGGTGACCGAAACAGCAGGCTCGGGCAGTGTTTACAAAGTAGGCTTGGAACGCACGTTTAAGCACAAAGCAACTCTGGAGTCAAGCAAAGACAACTTACCGGGCACACGCTATAAAGCAGATGAAATGTTTGATCCAAAGCAAACATTTTACTGTGAGCCAGACGACGCGTACAGCTTGGCGCACTTCTTCAACTCGAGTGATTTCAACGAAAGCGGTTTCGTCGAGAACTCGGGTACAGAAAATTGCAAGATTGGGCCAGAAGGCATAATTGAGCTGACCAGAGACGTGCAAGCCGGAGAGGAACTCCTGTGGCCTTACGGAGGAGACTACTATAAAAAGTAGCAAGACCTCGCTTCGTGTGCATGCTTGCCTGGCGCCGGTGGCTTCCGCCGCGAGTTGACTTTGTCGAAGAAAACTTAGACTCTATCCAATGCGGATTGCGGTACAGACACCTCGGAAAAGTTGGTCTCATGATTGCGGCAAACAGCGGCCTGCCATGCGGGGCGCTCGGAATCAATGGCCTCGATCATTGGCAGACAATGAGAACTAGGAAATACAAGACGCAAGAGGAAGATGTGGTGCAAAAGTGGTTCTTAAACGAAGAAAGGCTTGGTGTCGATGTCAAAGATCTCTACAGGCAAATATTTTGCTCGCCGCCGCTATGGGGCATGAAATACAAAACCGATAGAGATATTGACTGGAAAGATAATGACGCGATGATAAAGTATGTGACTGAAAAAGGTGTCAAACTTGAAGTTGTTGATGGCGCCAGCACAGGCGAACTACGCGTCAGACTTCCTAATGGTAAAGTAACAAACGCCTTCACCACAGTGCAAAACAAAATCTACGTGCACAACGATGACGAGCACTTGTACGAAGACGCGTGGCTGGTTAAGAACGCAAGAGTGCACGAAGATTACAGTGCAACTTTAGCTTTTGTTGCTGGCCCAAACACGGGAGCTCCTGGTCGGAGCAAAAACATTTCTTCAACAACGAGGCGTACGTACAACGCGGCGTTGACGCAGAACTATGACGCAATGAAGCTTCGATTGCAAAACGCGCTGCGTCACGGGTTGCAGACAATGCGCAACGCCGGCGTAAAGGTCGCGGTTGTACCACTTTTGGGTGCAGGCTTGTATTGCAAAGATGACTGGAGATCCACGCTGCGCAATCAATATGGTGAAATGCTGCTAGAACTGCAAGAAGAAGTGAACATTACAGTCATTTTCAGCAACTACTCGCCGCCGGGCAAAAATGCACGCTCAGGCTCTCGCGCAGCGCCGCGGGCTAAACGCCGGCGCCTCGCGCTGCCCAGCCCACTCGTGACTTGGCGCGCCTCTAACAGTTAGGTAGCAGCAAAATCAAAACCTTTGAACCAGAGCTGCGAACTACTTAAGGCGCCTCACACCTGCCTCCAGACGCCCGCAGCGCTACGGAGAAGACTGGCACTACTTAAGGCGCCTCGAGCAACTGCAAGCGACGATGGACGACAAGTACTTTATTGACAGAAAAGAGATGGCGTCTATTCCGCGCCCCATGCTCACTGCTTACGCTCAGCACAGGATTAAAAACGCGGTGAAAGAAGTCACCGACTGGTATGGAAGGCAGCCACGTGAAGAGGACTATGAGTCATCTGACACGGCAGAACCGCATCTCATTGCACAGATGAAACTTATTGCAGAGTGCATGATGCGAGCGCTTAAACTGAACCAATCCATATACCATGCAGATAGTATAGAGGTTCGTGTTTACTCCGAGACAGAATATCTGGATATTAAAAGCTTTTTTCATTTTGTGTCGTGCGCTAAAGGCTTAACAAAACAACAATTTTATCGTCAAGCATCTGTGGGGAAGGCTCATTACGACCGAGGTTTGTACGTGAAGGAGGATGCTTACTGGAAACTGACGGGCAAGGGAGACCCCGTGCTGTACTTGACGGTGCTTGGCAAACATCCAACCTTAGTGAGCCCCGACACGCTTTTAGTATCGCGCGGCGGCATGAGCTTCGATTCCGCGTCTCGTCACCGAGCTGTTCGACCCATGCAGTTGGGCGAGATCGTCATGCCGCAACTCAACTTGCACATGATGCCGCTCGATGGCTTCGAGCCTGGCAGAATCATGATCCGGATAGGAGTCAAGGGCCCAAACCAGATCGTCTTGCGGAGCACAAGCACGCGCTTACCCATGACCAACTTGCGCCTGTGACGCGCCTCACACCTGCCTCCAGACGCCCGAGTCGGCGGCCCCCGGCGGCTCGGGGTCGGCCTCGGGCTCGTCGGGCAAGGGCAGCAGGCAGAGCGCGAAGACGCACGGCAGCATCATCGCCGGCGCGTACGCGAGCCACAGCACCTGCTCCGGCGTCGCGCGGCCGCGCGCGCGCACCAGCATCTGCAGCCCCGCCAGCCGCGCCCACACGACGCGCGGCGCGTGCGGCACGAGCGCCGCCAGCAGCCGGAAGGGCCCGAGCGTCGCCGCGCGCGGCGACGCCGCCGGCGCCAGCAGGATGCCCGCCACCAGCAGCGGCAGCTGCGTCGCCGCGCCCAGCTCGGGCGTCCACGCGTCGCCGGAGAGCGCCGCCAGCAGCGACGTGTACGCGAAGAGCTCGACCTCGGCGCCCCACTGCACGCGCAGGAGGGCCTGCTCGTCGAGCGCGGCGACGAGCGCGACGTAGGCGGCCTGCAGGTACGGGTGCCGCAGCGCGAAGCTAGCCATCAGCGTCGCGCTGAGGACGACGGAAGGATACATCGCTGATGGCGGAGAATATCTCGGAGGTCAGGAGCGCCGAGGCCGCGACCCAGTCCGTGACGGTCGTCGCCGACACGAAGGCGCCCACGGGCGCCACCACGGCCAGCACCCAGCGCACCACGCTGCCCCGCAGGTCCACCAGGCGACCCGGCTCGCCCGGCACGAGCGGCGGCGAGAAGGCGACCGCCGCGAAGATGGCAAAGGGCGTGAAGAACGAGAGCGCGATGTACACGGCGAAGATGAGGAACTCGAAGATGGTCCACACGCGGTCCGCGCTGTTCGGGGGCTTGCCGGCGACGTTCAGCCCGGTGAGCAGCTGCACCAGGATCCACGCGGAGAAGGCGAGCGTGCTGCCGGCGAAGACGGTGCCGACGCCGGCGATGAGCACGAGCAGCGCGAGCAGGCGCTCGGAGAACTTGCGCACCGTGTAGACGGTCCACGCCGCCGCCGACACGAAGCACCACTCGCTGCCCACGCACACGGCCCACTGCAGCAGCAGCAGGAAGAGCAGCATCACACGCCGCCTGCGCGCTCGCTATAAATACGGCGCAGGCAGCGCGCCCACGATGCTCGCCTTCGCCGTCAACCGCGTGCTCTACAACGCGCCCGAGGCCGACGTCGCCGCCAAGACGCCCGTGCGGCGCCTGTGCGGCGCGCCGTGCCTGCTGAAGGAGGGCGACGCGCCGCGCCGCCTCGTGGTGCTGCTGCACGGCAACGAGAGCAGCCTCGACGAGCTGCACGCGACGCGCGCGCTGCACCACTTCGGGCCGAGCGAGACGGTGATGGCGCTCACGTACCCGGGCTACCCGCACGCGCGCGAGCCGCGCGGGTCCGCCGCCGCGCGCGACGCCGACCTCGTCGACTACGTGCTCGCGCCGCTGCGCGCCGCGTCCGCCAACTTCGACGAGGTGTGGCTCTTCGGCCACAGCCTCGGCGCCGCCGTCGCGCTCGCCGTCTGCCAGAAGTTCCGGCCCACCGGCGCCGCGCTCGTCTCGCCCTTCGCCTCGCTCCGAGACGTCGCCGGCAACGGCCTCGCGCGCTTCGCCGTCGGCGAGCGCTGGAACAGCCTCGAGAACGTGCGCGCGCTGCACACCAAGTGCTTCATCTGCCACGGGCTGCTCGACAGCGTCGTGCCCGCCACGCAGTCCTGCGCGCTGCTCGCTCGGTGCACCGCGGCGCGCAAGGAGCGGGTGACACTGCCCGGCATGGCGCACGCGCTCACCGCGTCCGCCATGCAGCGCATCGTCCAGGAGTGGCAATCCTTTGCCGGCACGCCGCGCGCGGGGCACGTCGGCAGTTGCACCGTCGACGCCCGCTAGCATGGCCAACGTCTCGCTCAACGCCCGCGTCGAGCACGCACACAACGCCAGCGCCGCCGAGGTGCAGCGCGTCGACGTGCTCTTCCACGACATCGAGGAGAGAATCGTCGAGCTCTGCGAGCAGGCGCAGGCCCAGGGCCAGCCCCTGCTCGTGTGTGCCGCCTGGGCGCGCGCGCCGCGCGTGCTGCGCGCGCTGCCCGCGGGGTCCCGCCTCGTGTGCACCAACGACGTCAGGCTGCCCACCTACGACGGCCTCCTCGCCCGCAAGGTCGGCCGGGCGCGCGGGTCGCGCAGGCCCCTCATGCACAACAAGTTCATCGTGCGGCCCGGGCGGTGGGTCGCCACCGGCAGCTACAACCTCACCGCGCACAGCCGCCTCAATTGCGAGAACGTCGTCGTGCTGCACGACGCGCGCCTCTCCGCGCTCTACGCCGACGAGTTCGAGGCCATCTGGGCCGTCGCGCGGCCGCTCTAGAACTCCTGCTCCTCGCCCTCGTCATCCTCGTCATCCACAGCGAACTTGTGCTGCGGCGCGGGCGCCGCGCTCACCACGCGCTCGTAGCTCGACTCGTGCGTGTTCAGCGAGTCCAGCAACCAGTACCGCCACGAGATGTAGATGGCCGGCAAGCCGACCTCGCGCCAAGGCGCCGACACGGGCGGCGCAGGGTCCGGAAGCGGGAAGGCCTCGAGCGCCAGGCTCGTCGCGCACGCCGAGAGGCTGCGCGCCGACACCGAGAGCAGCATGAAGGACAGCGTCTGCCACGCCGCCACGCGGGCGCTCGGCGGCACGCCGTAGTAACCCACGTTCTGACCCGCGCGAGAGAACATGGCCAGGAACGCCGCGTCCACGCACAGCCCCAGCGATAGGTCCACCGCCACCAGCACCGCCAAGTAGATGTCTGGCTCGTGCCGAGCAAAGGTTAATAAAACGAAGAACCCTACGAGGGACGTCGCCGCCTGCCGCCACACGTCGTAGCGGTACACCTTGGCCGACCGAGCTTGGCTGCAGCGCCGCCGCAGCGCCGCCGGGATCAGCACGCTGCACAGCACCACCGGGATCTGCAGCAGGCAGGACGTCAGCGTCATCACAACAGGGCACGCGGGTGGTATGGCCGACTCGCGTCCGACCAAGAAGCGCAAGAACGCGCTCGACGAAGACGTCGGCGCCGTCGACGCCGCGACGCTCGCCAGCGCGCGGCTCGCCAGCGCCAGGCACATCGCCGAGCAGAGCCTCGACCTGTGCAGCCTCACCAAGCCCTACGACTTCGCCTTCCTGCAGAAGTGCATGCTCGCCGCGCCGCGCGTCGCGCACGTCGCGCACCCGGGACGGGACGAAGTCGTGCCTATCAGCAGGGGGTACGAGGAGCGCTTCCTGCACGAGCAGCCGCACTGCCAGCCCTGCCGCATGGGTGCCGACTGCGAGGGCCTGCGCCTGCACGGCGACTGCGAGCCCTTCGTGCTGCCCGAGTTCCTCCTGCCCGGGCAGGCGCCCCTGCAGGAGAGGCAGTGCTGCCTGCTCTGCCTGCGCAAGCAGGCCGCCGACGTCTTCTACGCCACGCTCGCCGAGCCGCTCAACCAGGAGCTGCAGGGCCCGCTGCTGCCTTTCTGCAACATCGTCGAGGTGCCCGGCGAGTACCGCGTGCAGGACACGCTCGTCGCCTACCAGACCGAGGTCATCTCCCACCACCCCGTCGTCAAGCACATGCGCAGCGCGTACACCATCGAGAGGGTCGGCGGGCAGAGGCGCGTCGTGCAGGCACTCTACAGCAAGCCCGAGAACGCCGAGGACGGCGCCTTTTTTCGCCGAGGGGCTTCGGCAGACACCGCCTGCCGCCGCTGAAGCCCGGGACAAACGCGCTGCCCGACATCGCGCAGGAGATCGCCTACGTGCTCTGCGCGTGCGGCAACACCGTCACCAAGAGGTTCCGCAACGGCGTGCTCCACATCATCTCCAAGGCGCTGCCGCAGAGGAGCGTCATCAAGCACTGCGACCGGGCGTCCATCGACTTCAGCCGCTCGCAGCGCGCCACGAAGGCCTTCCTCGACGCGTGCGCGCCCGGACTCGACATCGAGAAAGACTTCATCGAGGTGCTCCGCCAGGTGCGCCTCGTCATCGCCGAGAACCTCAGGCAGAACCCCTCGCTCTCCCGCTTCGCCGACCACTTCTTCTGCGCCAAGACGCTCTGCGAGACCGCCGAGCTCGTCAAGAAGAATCACCGGTGGTCCCTGCACGGGTTCCTCACCACGCTCGCCAGCGTGCTGCCCAAGCCGCCCGACGCCGCCGTGCACGCCCTGCACGCCGCCTTCGCGCAAGAACCGCACCCAGGGCCCGCGCTCGAGAGCGTCGTCGAGCCCGAGGTGTGCGCGTGCCGAAACGCGAAGCGCAGGCTGCGCAAGGCCGCGCTGCGCAAGGCCCTGCAGGACGTCGACACCGAGCTGCTCGCCACGCGCGTCGCCGCGTACTACCGCTTCAAGAGCTACACCACCACGCACAACGCCTTCGGGTGCGCCACGCCGGCAAACTTCTTCACCTGCACCAACTGCGGCACCTTCCGGTCGACGCTCAACGGCTTCGGCGCCAACCGGGTGCTCTTCTGCGGCGTCAGCGAGATGATCACGTGCGGCAAGAAGCACAACGCAGACTGCCAGAGCACGCCGCTCGCGCAGGTGCCGCTCGGCAAGCGACTGCTGCACGTGCTCGGCAAGGGATCCTTCGCGCAGTGCGCGCACTGCAGCTGCGCCTTCAAGTACAACATCCGGCAGAGCTGGTGCAAGGGCGTGCTCTGCTGCTCGAACTGCTACTACACCGTCACCGCGTGCACCGACGAGCCCTGCTGCGAGCTCGCGCCGCCGCCCGAGCTCGACGGGTCAGCCGTCGTGCGCAAACCGTGCCACGAGTGCCAGGCGCGGGCGAAACGAGCGCACGGCGCGGACTGAACCCGTCGCGCTGTCCGCCAGGTACCACAGACCCGCGCGGAAACCGCACAGCACCATCGCGTGCCGACCCTCCGCCACCACCAGAGGGCCGCGCGACGACAGCAACCGCAGCAAGAGGGAGCGACCCGGGGAGCGGTGCACCGCGGGCAACGGCCCGCGCACGCACGGAAACGCGCGCCGCACGCTCAGACCGCACACCGGGCTGCCGCCCGCGCAGCCGCCCGGGCAGCACGCGAAGAGCGAGCGCGTCGTCACCGGCACGCCGTGGTAGCGCAACACCGACGCCGAGGACGACGCCCAGCACGACGCGCACCCGCGCGGCTGGGGAATCACCGGCACCGAGTAGTACACCGCGGACACGACGCGCGCCATGCACAGCGTCCGGAGCATTCTGCTGCAGACCGCCAGAGACCCCAGGGAACACTCCGTGCTGCACGTGCAGGCCGCCAAGCAGCTGCACGACCCGCGACTCGGCGGGCACGCGCCCTGCCCGACCTGCGGGAGCCTCGAGCCCTGCGAGGGACACTTCGGACACATCCAGCTGTGCGTGCCAACCACGCACCCGCTGCTCGGCGAGGAGATCGACTGCCTCGCCGTGCCGCCGCTGCCCACGCGACCGCCCACCGACAAGCAACCCACGCACCCCGTCACCGCCGCGCTCCGGGCCGTGCTCCACGCCAAGACCAAGGAGAAGCTCGACGAGGCGCTGCACAAGTACTTCAAGGGAGACCCGACGCAGCCCAGCCACGCCACCAGCTTCGCGCTCGCGCAGAAATGGAAGGGCAAGGAGGGCTACTTCCGCAAGCAGATCCTCGGCAGGAGGTGCAACTTCAGCGCCAGAGCCGTCTGCACGCCGGACGCGCTCCTGCCCGCGGGCACCGTCGGGCTGCCGAAGACTTGGGCCGGCGCGCTCACCACCGAGCGCGCGGGCCCGTGCCAAACGCTGCCCCCCGGATCGCTCGTGCGCGACAACAACCGACTCGTGCCCGCGCGCGCCGCGCGAGCGCACCAGACGTACGTGCGACCGCTGCAAGACGGCGACACCGTGCTGCTCAACCGGCAGCCGTCGCTGCACAAGGGATCCATGCTCTGCATGCAGGTCAGGCTGCTCGAGGGACACACTATACGCTTCTCGCCCGCGCACTGCAAGTCGCTCAACGCAGACTTCGACGGAGACGAGGTCAACATACACGTGCTGCAGAGGGAGGACGCCAGGGAGCAGGCCGAGCAGCTGCTCCGACCCGAACTCGTCACAGCGGCCATGCAGGACACCGCGACGCGCTTCCAAAAGGCGCAGGCGTACGACCACGAGCTGTGGCAGCAGAGGCAGGACGAGCAGGACGCCCGGGGGCTCTCCGTGACGCTCGCGGACATAGAAAACCCGGAGACAGGCAGCCTCGCACACATGGTGCGGGCCGGAAAGGGCAAGCAGCACCACCTGCAGCAGGTGCAAGACAGCTTCAAGGCCGGCATGCGGCCCAGGGAGCTCTTCGAGAACGCCACGCAGGTGCGCAGGGGGCTCGTCGGCACCTACTGCAGCACGCCCGAAGCCGGCTACCTCGCCAGGAAACTCTGCGCCATGCTCGAGGACGTGCGCAGCGAAGGAGAGTGCCTCGCCAACGCCAGCGGGCGCGTCGTCGCCTTCCCACGCGCCGGCCAGAGCCGCAACACCACGCGGCCCGGCGTGCACGAGGCGCAGATGATCGCGCACGAGCTCACGCAGAGCTACCTCGACGCCTTCCACAACGTGGGAGGCTCGCACGGGGACGCCGCAGACACGCTGCGCGTCGTCAACGGGCCGCCCAGGCAGGCGCAACTCGCGCTGCCCGAGCTCACGCTCTACCAGGCCGTCTACAACTTCGTGCGCCACGGAGAACCCAGGGCGATACCCAGGGCGCTCGCCAGCGCCGACGACCTCCGAGAGG
>CAWUPZ010000096.1:0-20365 GCA_963924555.1 Crambe crambe
ACTTGTTCTTTCCCAACAGACTATTAAAATACTGCTATTTTCCAACAACAATACAAACAAGCTAATAACTACATGTATGTTCACAGTACACAACTGCTGTTCTTCGGGCTTCGCTGTCCTTTCTAGTCAAGCTTCAAGATTGGGTAAAGTGATTTTTGGCTCATTAAAGTACATGTATAACAATAATTGTGTTCAGCTGGCTTCTCCAAGTGCACCTTGTTGACTTCATTTGCTGACAATAGCATTATAATGGTTTGTCATCAAATTGTCAAAACAACAAAACCAATTTTCGTTCATAACTATACTATCATCCACTTTTCATTTAGCCTGCTCTTTAATTTTTCAAGAATCGTTCACTCAGCTACCTGTTCAGAGCCATGAGTCATTTTGTCATCTACATTTGGCTTGCATAGAAATAGCCACTGTTGTGATTACAACTCATTTCCATACGTTGTCATTTGCAGTTGAAATTCAAGAGCCATGGATCCATATATAGGTCTTTGTCACGATAAATGTGGTCCAGAAATAAAAGTTACCGCTTTGTTTGTAGGGGGCAGGGAAATAATTTGGATGGAATTTATGGTACTCTTTCACAATCAATTGAAAAATTATGCTGTGCTGAAAATAACTGCTTAAACAAATCAAATACCAGGTTTCATCATCAGATATATAGTGTTAGTGAGGCGTGCTTTCTGCCCTCTATTACTTGGTGCTACCAGGTATATATATCAGTGATATGGAAACTGTCCTGCACTGATACAATAGTAGTCATAAAAGTTCTCGTTTCGTTTGCGTTCAATTCCGTTAACAAACGTTTGCCTACCGTTCCTTTCGTGTTTCTCTGGGTCCCCATTTCGTTGCGCGTCCATTTAAAGTCTGTTTAGTGTTCGTCCGTCGAAGCTACATGTTGTGTGCATTCATCGTCTTCTTTGTACGCGATCATCCTTGGTTGTTAGCGCGCTCATAGTCAGTTTTCCGTGCATTCATCGCTCATTTTCCAACCGTCCTTCAAGCGTTCATCGTTTGTACACCGTATGTTCACTATCTGTTTTTCGTTAGCATTACGTTCAAACGAAATGAGAACTTTTTATGACCGCTACTGTAAGCTGAAAAAGCGTTACAAGCAAGAAATATATATTATATAGCATACTGGTTGGTATTTATGCAGAGTATATGTACATTGTAACTCGTTTTGTGTCCTCGGATGTGGTATGACATCCTCGGACCGAAAACTTGGTCAGATATAGTGCATATATACCTACTAATATGCTATATATTATACATATATCCTTCCATATACGGCATTGTATTATGCATTATATCCTTCCATAATAATGGTTTGTCATCAAATTGTCAAAACAACAAAACCAATTTTCGTTCATAACTATACTATCATCCACTTTTCATTTACGAATGTCATCTTATGCTACAGCAAAAATATATGAAGTTGGAAAGAAAATTATTGCATAATTATCAAAATTGGGATGTTTGAGTGCATCTAACTGTTTGTTGGTATGTATCAACCTGCAATACAGATAACAAAACTGAAGTAGAAGGCGCAAATTTTTATAACTATTGGTGAAGATAAAAACAAAAAACTATGTAAAATACATACAATGTATGCACCATAAAGCAACAGGTTTTACATATGAAAGCTTTTTTGTAGAAGTGTACCGTGGGAAGAAACTTTGCAACAGAGACAAATGTTTATTGATGTGATGCTTGTCCAAACACAGGTTGATGACATCTTTGGCAACACTTGCAAATGGTTATTAGGTGTTCTTGGTGTTTGCATATCACTAACTTCAACTTCCAAATCAAGCAATGGCTGGGGATTGGTTTGACAAGGTGTCCAGCAGCAGGTGTCTTGACTAGCTCCAAAGAAAGAGTCCTTAAATTGCCTGTAGTTGTTTTTATAGCTTGAAGAAAGTGTGTAACTTCACCCTCGTGACATCCAACCTCATGCGTAAAAATTGCAATGGCCATTCTTGAATTCCAGGTTTTGTGGGTGGAGTAAAGCCGACTCATCCGCAACATTCTGTCTCCACCTCTTTCAGTGCAATTAAAAGTTGATTATACTAAATGTAGGTTTTCTGGAACCATCCAGTCAAAGGTCTAATTTCAGGTAATGAACAGTGGACAAGATATTCACTATCTTGTCTTGCTTCAACTAGGATGTAAGCAGAAAGGGAGTTCAATCAGTGCTTGATGTAACTTAAAATTTTGGGGTTAGATTTTCACTGATGTTTCTTATAATATTTACACCACCAGAGGTCACAAATTTTCTTGTTTGTACCCATTATTTGGTTGATAATGAGGCACAACAAACACAATAGTCAAATGACATAATCCAGGTGTTCTAGGTATTGCAGATTTTTCTCAACGATGCAAAATGATCATTCAAATGAAATATTTTGTATTTCAAACAAGACAAAAACCTAGGTAAAGGCAAGAATATTAAGCAGAAGAGCAAAAGGGATTCCAAATTATAATACGTTAAAACACGCCCACTCGTTCAAGTCAAACCGGTTATTAATTAATTTTCGCGCAAGTTCGGCGCGAGAATATCACTTAAAACTATATAGCTTGATAGAAATATATGTAATTTGCATTTAGGCCTACTGACTACAACGAGTACATAATTATGTTCTCAACAAATAGTCTACGTAAACTTATAAGCGCATCAGAAAGACTGAGATGAAATGCTTCGGTAGACCGACAACAATTAATGCAGGCTCGAGTGTGTAAGGTATTTGTTAGCTACAGGGAAGATTTTGTTTGTGGAAGATCTTTTGTAACCATCTAGCGCCACGAACGATCGATCATTTTCACTTAAACGGGGTAACTTCTGGTAAGTACATTAATACCTGTGATCAATACGCCTTGTTTGTGTTCTGTATGTTGTATTGTTTGCGACGATTATCCGCACGTAATCTGTTTGCTTCGTCAGCAGACTTATTATAATACAGTCGTCCCAAAAGGCTCGCGTAGAGAGCCACATATAAGCAGCTCCTGATCGACGATATGTATATTTGTTTAACGGTTCATTCGTTTGATTTCGTCCATTGACACACTTAGTTCTCTCGTAGAGCGTTAGCAATTTAGGGTTGCAGAAACCTCTTTCACGAATTCGTCACACTCGCGGATTCGTCAATTAGAACTTACGAAGTCGACAGCAGCGGCTCTCTGTCATCACGACTGGGACGTCTAGGTTCGGACTATTGTAGACGTCGCGACATACGGTTTTCATAACCATTCATTGGTTCTTGGTAGTTGTTAATAATCGTATTTTGTGTCGTTATTTGAATATTTGTATTCAAAATCAGTTTTGAACAAGAACGTTGCGCTGTCACGAAAACCAAACGATTCGAAGCGTAAACACGCCTGATGTGGTGTGAGTCCCTTGGCTGATCATTACATACGTATTATAGTGTAACAATTCCCTGCCAAGGGATTTAAACCAGGGCATTTCTGAATTCTGTCCGAGGCCGTTCTTTAACTACCAAGCAAGTTAGCATTGCTTTGCAAACTGAAGAAGTTCAGTGAAACCGAAGGTAGGTGGTGTGTTCAAGGAAGTACCAAATTGCCTGTGCAGGCTAGCAAAAGAAAGACAACTTTTTGAAAGGAAGGTTCCATAGAACCCATGGAACCCCCCCCCCCCTAGAATCACCACTATATAGCTAGTTGCTCAATCCTTAATGTGTCTTCAGTTCATGTTCTTCGCGAATGCATGTCCGCTCGTTATTTAGGTCATTCCAGGACCTTGTTTATATACGCAGTTTATAAAATAAAAGGGGTTCTATGGAACCCACTGGAACCCCCCTAAATCCGCCGCTGTCTCCATGTAAACGTGCCATTCTACCTTTACGAAGACTTATCTATGATTCCTCAGGATAGACCAAGGTAGCTGGACCATTGACTGCAATAGACCTGAATAGGCACATTGTGTGTACTGGTAGATATGCCAGGATATCTCTGGATGAGTAATTATGGGACAAATGTGATTATTGTGATTATGTGTGATTATAAAGTGAGTTATGTTCAGTTTTAGGTATGTCTGGCTAATCTAGTGCATCTTTCAGTATTAAAAGAACCTCACGATTAATGCCACATGGTGGCAGCGGTGTTAGTGTAGAAGGATACATTGCTTCAGACTGAGTCGTTTTTCCTTCATGCTGCAATGGTGAGTTATCAAGTTAGAAAGCAGGTCAATACTCTCATATATTCAATGGGAGACGAAGCCGATTATATCTTAGGTTCCTTCAGGCCCTCCGAGGAGGACGGGAAGACCTTTGAAGTGGTGCGAACCAGGTTCAAATCCTTCTTTATAAAAATCGAGAAACATAATTATGAAAGGGTACGATTCAACTTAAGAAGGCAGGAAGAAGGGGAGTCGTTTGCATCATTCATCAAAGTTTTGTATGCGCTGGCAGAACATGCGGCCACGGTGAGTTACGTGATGAAATGATACGAGATAGACTTGTAGTTGGGATTCACGATAAAAAATTACCAGAAAGACTTCAATTCGACGCTGATCTAACACTAGAGAAGGCTGTGACCAGTGTACGTCAATCCGATATGATCCATCAGCAGCAGTCCCTCCTTCACGGTGAGGAAACAAAACAAAACCCAATTGATGCCGTGCAGACTTTTAAGAAAACTATGAGAAATGATCTATCGTCCGGTCGAGAAAGCGGTCAATTCGATCGGTCGACATTGTCAAAATCTTCGAGGTGTGGCAGGATTCCTAACCACAGCATAGACGAATGCTCAGGGAAAGGAATGACCTGCAGGAGTTGAGGAAAGAAAGGGCAAACTCAACGGGGCTGTAGAGCAGCAAAAGCAAGTCACCTCAAAAAGACGAACAAAGTATGTTCTTGGGAGTTGTGACAGGCAGTAAGGAGCCATGGACAGTTCCTCTTCGACTAAACTGTCAACAAATAGAGTTTTGTATAGATACGGGAGAAGAGGTGTCGGTTATTCCAGAGAGCGTATACACTGGAATTGGAATGCAGGACTATTCTGAAACCTTTGGATAGAACGTTAAAAGCCCCAAGTAATAATTGACATTCATTAAAGGGAAGATTCACGGGACGCCTTGTGAAGAATACGTCCACAACATAACAAGAGATTTATGTAGTTAAAGGTCTACTTGGACAGTTACTTAGCAGACCAGCTATCAGAGACTTGAATCTTTTGAGCAGAATAGACTATATTATCGAAGGAGGTCGGTCCGTTTTGGATGAATTTAGTTCGGTTTTGAATAACCTCAGAAAAAATGAAGGGAGACTACACTATCAAGCTGCAGGATGGACCAATGGCATTTGCTCGAACTACTCCTCGAAGAGTCCCCATCCATTAATTAATCATGTGGAGGACGAATTGAAGCCTATGGAGAGCATGGGAGTGATATCTCCAATACAGGAACCGACCGATTGGTGTGCTGGCATGATCACTGTATTGAAAAAGAACAGACAAGTTCGAATATATATTGACCTAATAGGTTTGAGTCCGAGCGTAAAGAGAGAACTGCATCCTCTACCCGTGGTAGGATAAGTTGTAGCCCAATTAACTGGAACCAAAGTTTTCCAAAACTTAATGCACACACGGTATTCTGGAAGGTTCCGTTGCACCCCAAATCAACAAAATTAACTACTTTTATAACTCCCTTTGGTATATACAACTTCAATAGGTCACCATTTGGGATTGCTTCCGCTCCAGACCGTTTTCAAAAGAGAATTTATGAAAACCTTGGTGGTACAAATGGAACCGTGAGTATTACAATTACAATTCTAGGTCAACTAATAGATGGTTTGGGAATACACCCAGATCCCAATAAAGTTTAGGCCATAGAGAATGTCGAAGTGCTTGGCGATGTAAGTGACGTTCGCCGTTTCCTAAGAATGACGAACCAATTAAGCAAATTCATACTAAATCTAGCGGATATGACAAAACCACTAAGATACCTCTTGTGTAAGAGTTGTCCATGGACATGGCAACAGCCCCAACAACAGGCATTTGATAACATTAAGAAACTGCTGTCGAGGCCTCCAGTACTAGCACGGTGTGACCCAAATGCTACTACTATTGTACTTGCAGAAGCTTCCACTTGTGGACTTGAAACAGTCTTGCTTCAAGAGCAAGAAGATGGAGACCTCAATCTAATTTCGTACATATCTAGATCCATGTATCCTACCGAGGAACATTGTGCTCAGATAAAAAGAGGCACTAGCTTTTACCTGGGCGTGCGAACGTTTTTCAGATTCCTGGTGTTACGGCTAGATTCTGCAATGATTTATATAACAGGGAAAATTTGGTGAAAGCAGACACACTTTCTGGAGCACTTCCTTCAAAACCAGGTTAGCTAGGGAAAAGTTTCCGTAAAACTTGATTTCAAGTAGAGATGGAGCCGAAAAAAGTACAGAAACAAGGCAGAGATGAAAGAACGCAAGAAGACTACCGTACATCTGCAAAAATACACAGCAGATGTAGGGTAGTCTTTTTGCGTTCTTTCATCTCTGTCTTGTTTCTGTACTTTTTTCGGCTCCATCCCTTCTTGAAATCAAGTCTTACAGAAAATTGTTTTCCCTAGATTCTGTTCTTTTTTTCGGGGGTTTCTAAACCAACTTCTAATTAGAAGACCAACGCGTTATCGAGCTGGAGACGAACCCTTTTCGCGCTGGAGACGAACACGTTGAAAACGCGCGTTCGAACTTAAGTCACACACACACACAGCTAGCTACCAGCGACTTCCATACAGACCTTATGCCGAGATGAATGCTACTCACAAGTACTCACCTCCGAAAACGGGCAGAATCACGCTCTCGTACTCACCTCCGAGTATACGCTAAATCCACAAGTTATATATACGCAATAGCATTCTCCGCTAGATTAAACGGTCTTTAAGTAGACCAGGTTTATAGGGAAAACGAGAAACGAACTTCTACTTACACACAGTTAGTTCTTAGCAAACTCGTTGCTGCCTGTAACCTCGCCTGCATGTCACTTGGCCAAAAGTCAAATTTCCTGACCTTTACCGAGAAAGGGCAGGAGAAGGACACGTCACCTGCTTGTCATGTACCCAAGGAAACATGCTCTGTCATGGGAAAAAATTTTAGGAAATTTTACACATCAAGGACACATCACTTGCATGTCATACAGCCAAGGTAACATGCTCTGACTTTTTGGGAGTGCAGGAAATTCTAAAGAAAATTCAGCCCTGTCCTGTATAGGAAACATTACTGAAATTCAGCCCTGTCCTGTATTAAACCTGGTACAGTAGACCCTCACTAATCCGAACAGCCTTGTACCAGTTGGTGTTCGGATTAGTGAATTTGTTCGGATTAGCGAAACGGGCGTGGCTGTGGCTGTTACGGCCACGCCCACTACATAGTCAGCTCCGGCTAATGGCGGCTACGCGGACGTCTACCTCAGCGACGGCGCTTTCATTTTCTATTCATAGTGTTGTTCGTGGCCATCATGTCTATAAGAAAATTTGGACTCCGTATGTTGGAGAAATGCTTGCGCTGCAGCGAGAAATAGGAAACGTGCACGGTCGGTTTGCTATTGCAGTCACTGCGCAGCCTGCCGCCACGATCGTCGGCCGTGTACCCAGAGAGTTGTCAAGGTACTTCTGGGAGTTTTTAAATGATGGAGGCAAGATCGTGTGTGAAGTAACTGGAAAGAGGAGAAAAGGAAAGGGGTTGGAGGTACCTTGCGTGTATCGGCTTTCAACACAGAGCGCGGAAAAGCTACAGAAACTTCACAAGTTGCTTAAAAGACTGTACTGTGTAGCAACTCTAGTTTCTGCTCGATTGTCAGCGTCTTGTGCGATCTCTTTGCTTTTTGTCGCAGCTGCCATGACTGCAGTAGACTGTTATTGGACGCGTACGCCTGAAGCTAAAGTTAACCTTAACTGTACTTAAAATACGCGCGTGCGCCATAAACTATACCGTATTACGTAATTATAAGCACAGGATAATATTATAATTGCATGTTAATGATTATTAATGAGCAAGAGCTCATTCGGATTAGCGAGGGTTCGGATTAGGGTTGTTCGGATTAGTGAGGGTCCACTGTATAGGAAATTTAACCTTTGGCCCAGTGTGTAATGCACACGTTAAGTTGTCCAGGTGTGGCCTGACCATACGTGCCATGCCCACACAATTATTGCGTGAAAAGCTAAGAAGCGTACGAAGGAGAACGCGAAGCGTGTTTGAGACAGTTTTTAGGCCATAACTCTCCAGTCGTACCTCGTACACCGCTCAAAACATGTAGGAATAATCTTCATTAGCAGAGCAAACGTTTGGTATACTTACTCAAAGTTTAGTTTGATAAGTTCTTTTTTTTTTCAACCAGGAACAACTAACAAGAACTGCGAAGCAGTTCTCATTATATAGACAAAATTATGATATTCATACCGGAAGACGCTATACAAACATTACCTAAAAAGGCAAAAACGCTAAGATCATTCGATGCAGGAAAATATTACTAGTAAACAAGTATATGGTATAAGCATAAAAAGAACTGTGAGTAAAAGGCTCACAGAAAGAAAAAGCAAACGTTTGGTATCCTTAATATTTGCACACACCGTACAGTTTTTGAGTTATGCTTGATGAAGGAAGAAAGGAGAAAGAAGAAATAAGAAATAAGAAGAAAGAAGAAGAAAGAAGATGAACAAAATCGGGATTTTCATGTTTGGTTTTCTCGACTTTGCTAAAGGCGAGCGGAGTTTTTAGAATAGATTTAGCAATAGAAAAGCAAAATGATGTAGTCTGTAAGCTTTTTTCACTCCTCTGCTTCGTTTTTTTTGAGAGTGGCTCCTATACCTTATGTACAGGCGGCCATTTTGAACCCGGGCCATCCCTAACTAAGAAGTACTACCGTACTTCTTGATATGATAGGCTATTTCAAAAAGAAACTAAAGCTTACATGGATTCGGTATTCCAAGATCTCCCGGCAACGGAACACAGACTGGAAGAGATTAGGGTTAATTGGGAGAAGGATCCGATATGC
Source organism: Crambe crambe (assembly GCA_963924555.1). NCBI lineage: Eukaryota > Metazoa > Porifera > Demospongiae > Poecilosclerida > Crambeidae > Crambe > Crambe crambe. The sequence continues at coordinate 9,016 of CAWUPZ010000096.1, forward strand.
CAAGAAGTAGCCCAGTATTGTAAAAAAAAGTTGGACCAAAAGGTAGTCTTCATGGGCCGGTTAAACGATATATTTCCTGTTTCATTGGAAATATAGAATATCAATGGAATTCTGATGAGAAACGGATGGACTGTTATCCTTTCGGTGTTACAAAAGCAGGTATTACACCAGCTCCATAAAGGTCATCAAGGAATACAAAAGTGTTGTGATGGAGCTAAACAAGCTGTATGGTGGTCTGGATTATATACATAACTTCAGGACCTTGTTAACAAGTGTCGCACATGCTGTCTTCGTCAAGCACAGGCGACAGAACCAATGATATCGTCTCCATTTCAAGAATTCCAGAATTACCATGGCAAAATGTTGGCATGGACCTGTTTGACTGGAAAACAAGCACATACCTTACAAACATTGATTACTATTCACGGTTTATAGATGTAGTGAAAGTAAATAGACTGACAGCTGAAGAACTAATTAGACATTGTAAGAGCATGTTCGCTAGGCATGGACTACCCGAGGTAGTCATTTCGGACAATGGCGGCCATGGGCCACAGTTAGATTCAGGCGCATTTTGTAAATTCTCCCAAAACTATCAATTCAATCATACATCGAGCAGCCCTACTACCGTCGGTGAAGCGGAGAAGCAGAACGAGCTTTAAAGACCCTAAAGGGGCTAATGAAAAAGGAACCCGATCAATATTTTGCACTTTTACCCACCAATCAACACTCCTTCATAATGGTTACCATCCGTCAAAATTACTGGTGAACTGGAAACTGACGACAAAGGTTCCTATTGTAGCTCTAGAGAAACTTGGAAACCAGTTGTTCCTGACAGAGAACTACTGATTACAAGGGAGACGGAACTCAGGCGAAAACAGAAGAATGATTTTGATCACCATCACAGAGTCCGAGACTTACACATGTATCACCTGCAATGCAAGGCAATTTAGTTTGGATACCAGACAGAAGGGAGGAAGGGACCCTAATTGACCAAGTTGGTCCAGAATCCTATTGAGTAGACACTCCAATTGGTAGTTTTAGAAGAAATAGGAGAGATATAATTACTATCTGCATAAGATCTGCTCAGATGAAGCCTTAGGGCCGAAACGTTAGCATAAAAAAACTTGCAGAGAACACTAAGGAGAATAATCGTGGAACGCTCGACTCTAATAGAATTAATTAGCCATTATTCCAAATGAGGAAGCCTCATCCGTTGGATCAGAGGGTCAAAATACCGAAGCAGACACAGTCACTAAAGACTCATCAGGAGATTTCAACACCATGAAGAAGTTGGCGCATAACGTACAATCCTTACTGGTATGACCCATGTGCAAGATAAACTCTTTGAAAAGGGAGACGTACTTGTAGATTTGTCAGGATATCCCTGGATGAGCAATTATGGGACAAATGTGATTATTGTGATTATCTGTGATTATAAAGTAAGTGTTACGTTCAGTAGTAGGCATGTCTGGTTGATCCATTGTATCTTTCAGTATTAAAATAACCTCACGAGCAACACTACAGTAACTACTATGCCTATCTTTGGTACTTGTTGCAATCATACAACCCATCATTGTCAATCATTGCAATAGCATGACACATAACATTAGCAATTGTTGATGAAGGCATATGAATCCTGATCTCAATCTAGTTGGTCAGATTCCTATGCTCATTACACATCATTGATTGAAACTCAAAGACAAACCCGAAAAATACTTGAAAACAAACTCAGGTTAAAGTACATGCACAATAAAAATCTGTCTAGTGTTATTTTGTGTCATGAAGTAACCTTATAGTATAAGAAGAATCGAAAACATGTAAAACAAAACTCTGTACAAAGAATAACTTCGTTAAGTACTGATGTCACATAAAGGAATAAAACAACCTGCTGGCATCAAAGATGCATAATGCACATCTACATCCATCCTTCATTCTGATTAGTAACTTGATGGTCGTTTGGAGGATACCATAGTTGTACACACTCACACTGGGAATCTGGGGAGAATGATGGTTTCAACTGGTGATTTCAAGACTGAAGGGATTTCATGGTCCGCCGACTTCCATTTAACTCCACTAGTGAGGAAGATACAATCCTACATCACGGACACCACCGAGTTTTTTCTGAAATTACAATCTATCGATCAAGTGCCATCTAGAACGTTGTTGGTCACTCTTGATGTTAAATCCTTGTATTCAATTATCCCTCACAATGAAGTAATTGTGGCTTGTAGAGCTGCTCTTGATAACAGGGAAATCTTATAGCCTCCCAATTATGCCTTAATACATCTTATGGTGTTTGTCCTCACTAAGAACAGTTTCTTTTCTGAGGATGAGCACAATTATTTAATCCAAGGGACGGCCATTGGGACCAGAATGGCTCCGTCGTATGCCAAATTTTTATGGCACACTTGGAGGAAATAATTTTTGACAGCATAGATGTTCGCGCTCCGATTGATAATTGACTTCGCCTAATTAAAGGTTACTATCTTTCTACTCTCGTAGTCCCTAACTTCAGCTAAGCTGATCAAAACGCACACTTAATAGCGAGCTAAGTTAAAAGATCTATAAGACGATATGAAAACAAGAATACTTTACATACAGAAACAAGCTACATATATAGCCGATTGGCTACATTCACCGTACGATTAATTAAACCCTAATTAATGGCGATTTGGCGCCAACATACCGCCGGCCGAAACCCCTTGGTTTCCCAAGTGTTTCCCAGGGTAGGTTCTCTTTCCTCACATTACGAGGTCCTATTTTGTCAAACTCCCGTCGGTAAATTTGACAATCGTCAAGTCTCGAATCGAGTAGTCCCTTAGCCACTCGTCCATTCCTCCGTCGTGGGCGGCGGAGGTCATTCTTCTTACCAGCTCTAACAACAGCCGCGTAAGATCGTCCGGATCCAGTGAAATACTTTGATTCCTCCTGTTCCAGGGTGTTATTAGCGACATCAACTACATCGCTATCGTTGATCTTCCCGAACAACACCCATCCGAGGCAGGTATTAATCGCGGATGGCGTGCCTCGAGGTCCAGTCCGCCGGCCGTCACGGAGTATACCGGCGAAGACTTCAGCCCCCAGCAGTAGATCGATCTGTGCCGGAGTCCTGAACTCAGGATCAGCTAGTTCTAAATTGGACAAATGGTCCCATTTGAGGGCAATCGGGATAGGATGCAGAGGTAAGTCCCTCGTGACCTTCTTCAGCACGTATGCTTCAACCCCGATCTTCTCTGCACCGTCCTCTACGCCAGAGACCTGGAACCATACGGATCCTCGCGTGCGCGTACTGGTTCCTCCAACTCCTTCCACCAAGACGTTCTTCTTCGTACGCGGCAGACGTAGGAGTTGAGCAATTCGCTCATGTACGAACGAAGTGGATGATCCTGGGTCAATTAGCGCTCTCGCTATCGTGCTAGACCCATTAGGTGCTGTAATCTTCACCTTGCAAGTCATTAATAAGACTTGTTCGGTGACACTGAGAGCTGCTACATGCGCTTCTTCCTTGGCTTCCTCGTCATCAGGTTTCCTTTGTGAAGAATTGTCAGCGTCCCTGTGCAGCAAGGTGTGATGGTGCCTTGTGCATTTTCTGCACATCGATGGTGCTCGACATTTCTCTGCAATATGACCTGCTCTCAAGCAGTTCATGCAGAGGCCTAGATCTTTAATGACGCTGAACCTATCCGCCCATGTCCTTCCTTTGAACACACTACAGGTGTGAATCTGATGTCCTCGCTTCTTGCATGCCAAGCATGCATCGTCAGTGGATGTTGCGTAGGACGGTTTCACGGAAGGCATCTTCCGATCGGATCCAGAAGCGTATTTATGTCCGACCTGAGTAACACTCTCGAGCTGTCTCGCTTGGAGGTCTAAGAACTTAAGAAGCTCAGTGCATGGTGGAACACTTTCGTGTTCACTGCTAAATTCCGCCCACATCAGCCGTGTCTTCTCGTCGAGCTTCTGCTGAAGTATCACAGTTAGAACTGTGTCAAACGAATCGGTCTTTGCTGCTTTCAGCGCTCGGTAGTGCTGTGTTGCAGCATCATAGAGACGGCGAATCTCCTTCTCGCTTCCGCTCTTCACTGGAACAGCATCCACGATACTGCGGATGTGTTCTTCCTCGACTAACCGTGGTCGATCGTAACGCTCCTTCAGACACTTGATGGCTTCCTCATAACTCTCGGATGTTCGAGTCAATCCCTGAATGACGAATCTGGCCGGACCATCCTTAAGAGCATCTTGTAGGTACATCAATTTCGCGGAATCACTCAATGCAGTCTTGCCGTGTATGGTGACGTCATACTGTTCCCAAAAGTTTTTCCAATTAAGAACCTTTCCGTCAAATGTGGGAACACTGACCTTGGGCAGCTTCACCTCACTCAGTTCGGTCTCTTTGCTTCGGGAAGACTCGGCATTGAGGTTCTTTAGCCGGCGCTTGATGGCCACGCGAATTTCAAACGAAGCTTCTTCCAAGGCAGTTGCCTTTTCTGCCAAGCTCTCGTAATCACCCAGTAACAGCATGTCACGTTTGATGATCTGCAAGTCGGCGTCGATGCTCTTAATTCTTTCCTCGTGCCCTTCTAACGAGCAGGCGTCTAATGACCTGTCGTCCTTAACTCTCTTGACTTTCGTCAAGGAGTCATGCACCTGGTCCAATCGTCGGCTGAGATGTTCCGCTTCAGTGACTGATCTAACACCTGGTCGATCATCGCCACTTCCAGATGCGTGATGCGTCACAGGCTCGGTAGTCACCAGGTCCTCCAGTTTCTCTAGCCTTTCGATGATGTCTGCAACGCGATTCACATCTTCATCGAAGGCCCTTTCTTCCAAGTTCAAAGCAACTTGATCCTCTTCATCGATGAAATCGAGGACCTCCATGTGACGTTTCTCGAACTCCTGATCATGTTCCTTGACCTGATGGTTTAAACGCACAATCTTTCTTCGTTCAGAAGGTGTTAGCGTTTCCTTCTCCTCCAAAGAGGAAATATCCCGTTCTATACGGGTCAGGCGGCCGCACACCGTGCCCCGGCGCCTTCTAACAGTTGCAATCGTGTCCGCCATGGTACGATTTACACAAACTGGTATTAATCAATCGGAAACGGAGTCACCGGCTCGCTACTATCCGGTTCGAAGGACCAAAATGTTCGCGCTCCGATTGATAATTGACTTCGCCTAATTAAAGGTTACTATCTTTCTACTCTCGTAGTCCCTAACTTCAGCTAAGCTGTCTAAACGCACACTTAATAGCGAGCTAAGTTAAAAGATCTATAAGACGATATGAAAACAAGAATACTTTACATACAGAAACTTTACTACATATATAGCCGATTGGCTACATTCATCGTACAATTAATTAAACCTAATTAATGGCGATTTGGCGCCAACAGAAGGTGATCGCCAGCAGTATTCGATCAGACTTTCTTGGTTAAGTTGTTTTTTGATTGCAAACAACTCTTTCTCAAAATAGAAAGCTCTCGGTGGATTTTTTATTTGCTTCTCGTTTACATGTAGTTGCTATTTTGTTTATGATTACTGAAGTGGGAGGTAATCATGAGCAGGATTTAAATGAAGAAATCCACCAAACACTTGCTATTTTCAGGGAGAACTGTTTGCTTTTACAACCGAACCAAGAAAGGTCTGTTTGAATACCGCTGCATGGTGGTCACATACCATCCTATTTTTCCAAACTTCCAATCCATGACTGAGCGTGACCTCCCTACAATTCATAACTCAAAACGGTTACCAAGGGCAGTATTGGTTCCCCATTCATAGCTTTTGTGCCCCCCAAGGAATTTAAGGGATCTCTTGGTTTGAGCATCACTAACTATCATCAGTCAAAAACAACTTGGCAACATCCTTGTAGAGCTGCTGGTTGCAAAACATGTATATATATACAAACTTGTTGGCCACACATGAATTCAGAAGTTTCACAAACAGACCTGGTGCTTAAAATCGATTTCTCAGCCTCTTCTGTTTAAGTCCTCAAGTTTTATTTTTCAAATAACCTGCAGAAGGTGCAGCCTACAATACCTGGGCGAGAATAGACAGTAGGCGCATCGCATGGGCAACGGCCATTCATTCAACATCACGCACAGGAGGACTGAAGATTCTCCTATGGTGGAACACTTCAATTTCGATGGACACACTCTTGCGGATGTGACCGTTAAGGAGATTGACCAAATACACAGCCAAGACACATGTCTATGCAAAATATGGGAAAGCAGGTTGATTTGGAACCTGGGTACATCACATCCTTCAGAAATTAACCTCAGGGTGGATTCCTAGTGAAACCTGCTCGAAAACCATTAATTGACCTTGTGGATCTGTTGTGCTCTTGTCACAAACAAAATAGTGTCCGATAAATAATGGTCCCCTTGGACTTCAACTATACTTATAGAATGTGTTGCCCCTATTGTATGTGGTCCTCCCAATAGTTGTGGCTCGCTTATGGAAGGGTTATATTACCAGTAGGTGTCAGTTTTCCTTGTAGTCCTTGTGGAATAGTCGTGTCCTATAGAGAAATTATCCTGTCTTTGCGATGTCAAAAGGACTGCAAGTTTCCTTGCAGTCTTGTGGAGTACTCCTGTCCTACAGTGAAATTGTCCCGTCTTTCCAATGTCGGACGACGAGAGAGACCAATCACAATATCCCAGAAATGCAATTTTCGCAGCTGCTAAGCGCTATTAAAGAGTCGCATGCGCGGTTGGATGAGGAGCTCACCAATTTCAGAGAGGAGATGAGGCTGGGACAGGAAGAAGCAACGACGAAGGGGCTTGACAGAGCCAGCAGGAAAAGCCCTATCAGTTCAAGAGAAAAGGAAATGAGGAGCAGACAGCATTCAACGCGCGGGTGGATGAATTTTTTACGGAGTCGCAGTTGGAGCTTCGGGATGGAGTGCATTGCCAGCGCTCCCACAAGGCCATTGAGTGAGGTAGGCAATTGTTGGCCGAAATGCAAATGGTGATAAGTATTGCCAACCGCTCCGAGTTGGGCTTGTCTGTGGAGTGGGAATATACTGCGAGAGAGCTGGTGGACGACTCGGACTATGAGAAAAGGCTGGAAAAGTTAGAACACTTCGAAGAGAGGTAACTGGCAAAGAGGAAGAAGAAGCGCATGGAGCCAACTCAACCAAAGCAAACTTCTCGCTTTCTATCAGCTCAAGCCACAGCTCCAGCGGAAATGACACAGTTCCAGTTACCCCCCGGAGACGTCTGCCAGCAACAGTACCGCAGCCGTTCAGAGTGCAGAGCTACATGTGTATGTTTTGCTTGTGGAGAGATGGGGCACATCAGGTTGCATTGCCTCAAGACAGCCAGTGGTGTCACACCTGAAACAAGGAGAAGGCATCCATTTTGTGATGACGCGGATCAACAGTTTTTGTTCGAGGTAGTAGAAGTTATGTGTGCAGAGAAAGAGCAGCTGATGTAGGAAAAACCATGTTTGAAGGGCGGGTTTCATGTGATACAGTGAGAGATATAATAGACCGGGGTAATTCCGGCACCGGAGTAATTCCGGAATAGGATATGTAATACATAAAAGGCGCGTTATGCCGGAATTACCCCAACGAGTGCTTTAACGAGACTAGTTCGATAGCGCTTTCGTCGTGCTATAGAAACGTTCAATCACATAATTTATTTACTACGAATGATAAACTACCAAATAATGCTTTTTGTTCGAAGACAAGAGCGGCAAAACGCTTGGAAACGAGTTCTGTTTTAGTAGCTTGCATTAGCTTTTAGCCGTTCATTTCAGTATTAGATATATCGCTCGCAAGACACTTTTACACTTGTACAGCGGATAGCTGTTAGTTGCTAGCATTTATAAGTGCTCCTAGGCATTTTCTAATGTAAGGAAAGTATCCTACACTCAAAGCTTTTTAGCAGTGAATGTGTAGAGAACAGAACGTTTGATACAATTGCTGTACATTGATTACTGTATTTACATAACAATTGTTGTATACGAAGTCGCGTGACAAGTGAGCATTAATGCAAAAGCAGGAGAAACAACAATACTCGCAAGAGATGAGGAAGTAGAGATAGTTTGAATTCTGCAAACACTTGCATTACTGGAGCGAGGAAGAACACTGGATGGAATGTACTATACATCAATAGCCGGTTTGCCAGCTTCATAAACGAGGAACAGGATTTAATAGAGTACGACTTTGTTTGTCCGTCTGGTAGGTACTGGAATCTTGTCCATTAACGCAGTAATCAAGCGAGTAGGCATTTCTTCACTGCTTCGTGTTCAAATTGTTGCCTGCAATATCCGTGTACATTTGCACAAGGTCGTAAAACATTCCGTATACTACTATGCCGGAAGTACCCCAGCTTATGCCGGAATTACCCCGCCCGATGGACAGGGCCGGTGGAAGCTATGTATGAGTGGTCCGGTTTAGTTAATTAACTAACTATAAATTACTTAATAACTGTTTTATTTAACTATATATTAATTAGCAAATGGCTTGCGCAAAAATGAGTGTTGGCGCCAGATCGATTCGGGACTTTTCGTGGTTGCGCCTTTTACCTTTTGTTTTGTGTATCTTTATGTTTGTTCGTTTGTATTTTGAAAGCCGTCGTTTGTATTTTGTTCGATTGATTCCTTCGTCGTTTCTATTTGATTTTGAAAGCCGTCGTTTGTATTTTGAAAGCCGTCCCTGTTTTGGCCTGCGGTATATGTTGGCGCCAGAATCGATCTGGGACTTTTCCTGGTTGCGCTTTTTTATTACCTTTTTTGAGTTTTTTGTCTTATTTCTTGACTTGTGTATCGTTTTGTGTTTGGTCCTCAGCAACATTTCTCCTGAGTTGAACACAGAGTCGAAGCGGAGAAACCGTCTCCGCGTTTCGATATTCCCCCTAGCTTAGGGTGCCCATTTTGAACTTTGCAAGTACGGTCTATTTTATCGATTACACGTAACCAGAATACTTATACAATTGTGCAAACCCAACTGAAACACAAAACTCCAGTAGTTAATTAAAACTTGCAGAACATACGCTGGCGATATTCATTGCCACTTACAAACTGATTAGCAACCTCAACCAAATCTACAGAGTCAATTCAATCGTTGTGTTCATGCAGCGTCATTAAATGGTTTAGCCCCCTTGTCCCATGGTTCATCTTGAGATCAATTCATACTTGAGTATGAATTGATCCGTCGTAACGTACTGAACGATCGCTCACACTAGTAGCCGACATGACAAGAAGAAGCTTCATCACTGTTACAACTTCATTCCGCAGGGTTCGCTCAGCACCGCTGAACGGCTGCATACATTCTCTGATGTCATGGATATCGATAACCGTCCCGGGGATACAAAGATTGGGCCTAAGACGGCTTGAGAGACCCCGACAAGAACATTATATTGGATCTCTGCATATCCCGACGAAAGCGACGAGCGAATACAGACGTCAGAGGCAGCCCCGCATCTACGTCGGGGTAGCCCGGACAAGCCTGGATGTACTGCCAAGAAACTGTAATAGGGGAGTAGTGAAAGGCGGAACGAGCCCTCGCTGGTCGAAACGAGGAAGATTAACACAAGCATAACGACAATTAATGGTTAATTATTAACAAATAGTCTTAATTTTAATTTTTCGGCGTGAAAAGTGGCCCGGCCAAAATCAGACCAGCCGGACCGGTTCCGCCGCCACTGATGGAGCAAAGGTAACACAAGCTTCCCGAACGCATCGAGCGGTGCATGAAGACTTCTTTAAGTACGTATATAGTTTAGTTATTCCTTTAACTGTCGGTCAAATTCCTTCCGCGTACGAAATTCTTAGCTACTGTTATGCTTGATTAAACGAACGACGTTAGTACGAACGCAAAAATGTATGCCGGAATTACCCCGGTCTACTATACATGGGGAGAGTGCAGGTTGATGAAAAAGGAGCATGTTAGAGAGTGCTGGTGTCAAATTATGTGATTGGCAAAGAGACCCTGAGGATGTTTGTATATGAGAGGTGAATATGCAAGATGTGTCTACTCCTGCTGAAGTAAAAGGCAGGTTAAGGGAAGTGTTAGTTTTTGGAGAGAGGATTTGAATGCATCAGAATACATCATTGATTCTATTGAGCATGGTTATGTTCTTCCACTAAAATCAGATCATAGTTCCTTAGTAGAGAAAAACCAGGTTTCCACTGTTGCTAACAGAATTTTTGTAGAGAAGAGTATTAAGGAGGTTTTGGCAGCTGAGTGTGCGAGGCAAGTTACATCTATCTCACTCATATGCAACCTACTGTTGGGAGCAGAAAGCAAGAGCGGGAAGAAGAGATTGGTTGTGAATCTGAGACACTTGAATATGTTCCTTTGGATATGTCTTAGCACTAGACTTCTTTACAAATCTGAATTGATCATATCAGTATGTGAATTGTACATCAAAAGACCAGTACATATCATGTTTGTGCTTTGTTCAAGTTGATTTATATCAAGGTGACTGAAACTTGTTGCCGGCACAAGGTGAATAAATTGTCAAGGTGACTAAAATTATCAAGGTAACTAAAATTGGTTGCCAGCACAAACGAACCTGCAATCGCCATCTCTCGGGTATGGATGTAGGATTGTTCAAGGAGGCCTAAGACGGAAAATTTGGCGCATGCATGAATGCTCGCAAGAATGTTTTTGTACGTCCCTTAATTACTAAACCATAAGCCAGAAACTGCCACTTATGTACTTGCGCATGCTCAATATATCACTCGCAATCTCGTCTTGCTTACTACACCCCAACTTTCCAGTTTATTCAACACATCTAGAGAGACACGGTTCTCGAGCATTTGCTATTTTCCTGCTCTTGTTCCTGTTTATTGCAAGGCCGGTTATAACGTTCCTGTGCATGTGTATTAGACGTGGATACTAAACAGCAATGGAATATGTACAATTGTGCACGCGATAGACTTGACACAGAATTATTACTTGGACTCAGTTAATACAAAAAATGAAGAGCTTTGCCATTTTGAAAATTCTATCCAAAATTGTAAACAATTTTCAATTCCTTTGATCATACATGTAGATAAATCAAGATGCATAAGCACTTCTTGTTCTAGACTATGCTCACCTTGCACTTCTAAGTTCTTCAAGTGATTTGATTGCAGTTGTGTATTTGTACGCAAGCACTTCAACAGAAATTTAAGGGAGGTTTATGGCCTCTTGGCCCACAATTCCAATTCCTATAGAATAGATATATAAATTAACATTTCTGCTTACAAAAATGTTTCTGAAATTATAGGAACAACAAGGAGTAAACTGACAGCAAATCAAACACGAATGCTAATCAAGAGGTTTGAAATCCAAACCTTACGTGGAAAAAGAAGAAAAATGGCAACTTGCTGAATCACTTAATGTTAGTGAGGTAATAATCCGGAA
>CAWUPZ010000096.1:20565-41602 GCA_963924555.1 Crambe crambe
AGATCATCGGACTACGGACGAGGCTAGTGCTAGCCCTGGAGTGCGATTACCCAAGATAAGCATTCCAACTTTCGATGGTAAAATCCTAAGTTGGAAGAGCTTCTGGGAACAATTCGATGCCACCATCCACAGCAAGGCTGGGTTGAATGTCATCGAGAAATTGACGTACTTGCAGGATGCTCTAAAGGATAGTCCAGCTAGATTCATGGTTCAAGGATTGACTCGAACATCCGAAAATTATGAGGAAGCCATCCAGTGCTTGAAGGAGCGTTACGATCGACCACGGTTAGTCGAGGAAGAACACATCCGCAGTATCGTGGATGCTGTTCCAGTGAAGAGCGGAAGCGAGAAGGAGCTTCGTCGTCTCTATGATGCTGCAACACAGCACTACCGAGCGCTGAAAGCAGCAAAGGCCGACTCATTCGACACAGTTCTCACTGTGATACTTCAGCAGAAGCTCGACGAGAAGACACGGCTGAAGTGGGCGGAGTTTAGCAGTGAACACGAAAGTGTTCCACCATGCACTGACCTCCTCAAATTCTTAGACCTCCAAGCGAGACAACTGGAGAGTGTTGCTCAGGTCGGACATAAGCACGTGTCCGGATCCGATCGCAAGATTCCATCCGTGAAACCGTCCTACGCTATATCCACCGACGATGCATGCTTAGCGTGCAAGAAGCGAGGACATCGGATACACACCTGTAGTGTATTCAAAGGAATGACATGGGCGGATAGGTTCAGCGTCGTTAAGGATCTAGGTCTCTGCATGAACTGCTTGAGGGCAGGTCACATTGCAGACAATGTCGAGCACCCTCGATGTGCAGGAAATGCACAAGGCACCATCACACCTTGCTGCACAGGGACGCTGACAATTCCACACAAAGGACACCTGAAAACACGGAAGCGAAGGAGGAAGCTCATGTAGCTGCCCTCAGTGTTACCGAGCAAGTCTTATTAATGACTTGCAAGGTGAAGGTCACCGCACCTAATGGGTCTAGCACGATAGCGAGGGCGCTAATTGACCCCGGTGTCGTAGGATAGATGGACCCCTGGATAGATGGACCCCCCTTAGTGTTAGGGGTATAGTGGGGGGGGTTGGGTTTAGGGTTTAGGGGCAGGGTTTGGAGTGGCGAATAGACGCCGTCTATATAAGGGGGTCCAAGCGCCCAGGGGGTCCAACCATCCTCCGACACCGGATCATCCACTTCGTTCGTACATGAGCGAGTTGCTCAACTCCTACGTCTGCCGCGTACGAAGAAGAACGTCTTGGTGGAAGGAGTTGGAGGAACCAGTACGCGCACGCGAGGATCCGTATGGTTCCAGGTCTCTGGCGTTGAGGACGGTGCAGAGAAGATCGGGGTTGAAGCATACTCGAGGAGGAGGTGGTTGTTAGCAATCCACTGTTCCATTCAGCAAATCTACTTCCATCACCACCTAACTTGGAAGTGGTCTCAGTTAAGTTGAACTGTAAGACTCCTCTATTGTATGTCTCGTTTACATTCCACCTCATGCAAAACTAGAATACTTTACCTGTATCTTCAACTACCTTAACAATCTTCTATCACAAAATCACAACATAATTTTGTTGGGTGATTTCAACCTCCCAGACATTGACTGGAATTCACTCACTGGTCACTCTGCTTATTCCAACCAGCTGTGCAATCTAATCTTCCAGTACAATCTGACTCAGTTTGTAACCTTTCCAACACATGTGATGGGAAACATACTAGATCTCGTTCTTAGTGACAATATTGACTTAATCTCGAACACTACATAGATTCATCTCAGAGCAGCTTGTTAACATCTGATCATTATGTAATTTCATTTTGCATCTCCACTTCTCCACCTAAGCAATCTTCACACTCCCGGGTCTAAGTATATTCTGGACTATTCTCATGCTGACTGGACGGGTCTCACATCATACCTTTTTGGAGTACGATTTCAGGCTCTTTATACTCCACAACTGATCTGATAATCTCTGGCTCAAATTAAAAAGGATTCTCACTGACTCTGCTGAACTCTTTATACCTAAGATCAAGGTTAAAAACTCTCTGACCCAAAATGGTTTACCCTGAAATCAGTCATACTCGAAACCAAATCCGCACACTTAGACGAGCTTTTAGAAAGTCACCATCACTGTCAACTAACCTCAAGATAGAGAGAGCACAGTCTCTCCTTCAGGAAAAGATCAACTCTTCCAAGTCTGATTATGAAAACCACCTCGTTCACACCTTTACAGATACTAACTCAAATAAAATTCTACAAATACATAAAGTCCCTTTCAAAACAAGATTCTTTCCCTTCAACAATGTTCTTAAACTCTATTTCAGTCACATCGAACAAGGACAAGGCCAACCTCTTCAACGAATATTTTCATTCTGTTTTTTCATCAACCCTCTTTTACCTTACCCCCCTTGTCTACTATCTCCACTCCTAACAAAGTCATCGAAGACTTGGTTATTTCTGAATCAGAAACCTTCCAGGCACTTACATCCTTTGATCCCTCCAAAGCTCCTGGGTTGGATGGGATAGGTTCTAACCCCTCAAATATTGTGCTGTAGCCATCTGCAGCCCTTTTCACCATCTCTTTACCCAGTGCCTCTCTCAACAAAATATCCCATCAGAATGGAAAATTCATTGCATAACCCCCATACACAAATCTGGCGAGAGAGCTCTCATTAATAACTATAGACCTATCTCTTTACTTTCATGCTCCTCCAAGGTCCTTGAACGTATCATTATGACAAAATCATAGATTTTCTCACAGACATCTGTTATTAATAGACACCAATTTGGCTTTCTTACAAATCGATCTTCTACCCAGCAACTCCTCATTCTCCTAAATCAATTCATAATTCCCACCAATGCCATGCTTCCACTGATGTAATCTACCTTGACTTTAGAAAAGCCTTTGACAAGGTCTCCCATCCTGAGCTACTTCTCAAGCTATGGACATCAGGTATAACAGGCAATCTTTGGCTGTGGTTTAAAGCTTATTTGTCAAACAGACAGCAGTGTGTTTCTGTTGACGGTGTACCATCCAGTTTTGTCACAGTCCTATCAGGTGTTCCACAAGGAAGTATCCTTGGACCTCTGCTCTTCCTCATTTACATTAACGACCTACCATTATCTATCACATCCTCCCCGAGCACTTCTATATGCGGATGATACTAAGTGTTGCTTGGCATAAACTCCCCACTTGACAGTCAAAATTTGCAAACTGACCTTGACACAGTTGGTGCCTGGGGTAGTGAGTGGAATATGCTTTTTAATGAAGGAAAATGTGTCCATGTTCAGTTTTTCTCAAATTATGAATCTAGAAACCCTTTCCAATATTCTATCAATGGATCTACCATCACAACCTGCGATCATCACAGAGACCTCGGTGTGATTATGTCAAATGACCTTTCTTGGTCCAGACATTGCGAATATATTGTATCCAAGGCCTACAGAACACTTGGTATGATTAGACGTGCCTTCAAGACAAGTTCTATTCCTGCTAAACGCAAGCTATATCTGTCTCTTGTTCGTTCCCGTTTGTCCTACTGCTCTCCAGTCTGGAGACCACAACATGCCAGAGATATCACCTCTCTTGAGAGAGTTCAAAGAAGAGCTACTAAATACATTCTGAATGATTACACCTCTGATTACAAGTCTCGTCTTCTCTCATTACACCTTCTACCATTGATGTACTACTTGAGCTGTGTGACTTGATTTTTTTCATTAAAAACATCAAACACCCATCTGAATGTTTTAACATTAAAGACTACATCACCTTCTCCAACTGCAGCACTAGGTCTTCTGCCCACTACAAACTGAGACACAACCAAACAGCAACATCATCTTACAGGCACTTTTATTTTAATCGCATTGTCCGGCTTTGGAACTCTCTTCCCCCTATTGATATCTCGTCTCCTTTATCATCTATCCGGTCTAATATAAGTAATCTATTGTGGTCACATTTCGAGTCTCATTTTGATCCTTCTCTCATATGCACATTTCACTTTAAATGCCCTTGCTCCAAGTGCTTACATTCCTTTTATCCTTCAAACTTTAAACACTCTAAACTGGCTCTCAGCAAACTGCTGTCTTGCCCTCAGTACAAACCATAACATATCATTATTTCCGTCACACATATTCTGTATCTTTGTTTGTGCTGTAAAGTATCAATCAATCAATCAATCAATACGTGCTGAAGAAGGTCACGAGGGACCTACCTCTGCATCCCATCCCGATTGCCCTCAAATGGGACCATTTGTCCAATTTAGAACTAGCTGATCCTGAGTTCAGGACTCCGGCACAGATCGATCTACTGCTGGGGGCTGAAGTCTTCGCCAGTATACTCCGTGACGGCCGGCGGACTGGACCTCGAGGCACGCCATCCGCAATTAATACCTGCCTCGGCTGGGTGTTGTTCGGGAAGATAAACGATAGTGATATAGTTGATGTCGCTAATAACACCCTAGAACAGGAGGAATCAAAGTATTTCACTGGATCGGGACGATCTTATGCGGCTGTAGTTAGAGCTGGTAAGAAGAATGACCTCCGCCGTCCACGACGGAGGAATGGACGAGTGGCTAAGGGACTACTCGATTCGACACATGATGATTGTCGATTTACCGACTGGGAATTTGACAAAATAGGACCTCTCAATGTGAGGAAAGAGAACCTACCCTGGGAAACACTTGGGAAACCAAGGGGTTTCGGCCGGCGGTATGTTGGCGCCAAATCGCCATTAATTAGGTTTAATTAATTGTACGATGAATGTAGCCAATCGGCTATATATGTAGTAAGTTTCTGTATGTAAAGTATTCTTGTTTTCATATCGTCTTATAGATCTTTTAACTTAGCTCGCTATTAAGTGTGCGTTTTGATCAGCTTAGCTGAAGTTAGGGACTACGAGAGTTGAAAGATAGTAACCTTTAATTAGGCGAATTCAGTAATCAATCGGAGCGCGAACATACAGTATACATACAGTTCATGTTCTCAGTGTTGTGACGTATGCTTAATGTTTGTGATAGTAGTAAAGTGGGGCTTGGTAAACACTAACTTTATCTTTCTTTTCAATTGTATTTAAAAGGTATTGCAGAAAGGAAACAGGGTAGGAACGGGATGGTTACATATTAGGCATCGTTTGCAATGTTTAAGTGTGTGCGTGTGTGTGTGCATGTGTGTGTGTGTGTGTGTGTGTGTGTGCGTGCAGTGCGTATATTGGTGTGTGTGGGTATGTACTGTGGTGTGTGTATGCAGTGTTCAAATAATGAAAGGTTTCAAAACAAAATTATGGGCATTCATTTCATACCACATTGACAATTAGCGTAATGCAACTGAAAACAAGTAATGAAAACTTTAAGGACAATAATAGGGCAACTAGGACTACCATAAAAGGACACAAACAAGTCACTGGCCTCTAACACAATGCACTTACATGCACATCCCTAATTCACTTTGTGCGGTTGTTTCCATCCTTTCAGGGCAATCCTAGTTGCCCTGTTTTTGTTTTTAAACCTTACATTGCTTGTTTGCAGTATTTTTTCCATTACGCCAATTGTCAACGTACTATATGAAATGTGCCTTAATTAAGACCCATAGTTACGTGATTTGATCACCACTGTATGAAACAACACTAGTACGTCTGTTCCGTATAATATAATGCATTGTGGTGGAGAAATGAACACCCTAGTTCAAAGCCATATTGCTTTCCTTTGAATTCATAAGTATATAAGGTAATTTGCCATATCGCCAATTCTTTTTTTATCAAAAGGGAACTGCCAACATGTGCCGTAAGTGAAGTTCATTGGTGTTATATATACAATCATATCTACTATAATGATAGAGTTGTCATAGAACAAACATTTTGACAAGAATAAAAATAACACTATGAACAATTGCAGTCTTTCCATTCTCCGGTTTCATACCTTGCCAGTGTTTTATATGCACAATGGGGGTACAGTTACCTTTGCCATCATTAGTAGACCATAAGTATGTCTTTACAAAGGCTAAGTCCACGTTTAGCTGGAGGTGTATATAAGCTTTTTATGCATAATATGCTCAATGGGGTTGCCATTTTGTTTTCGTGGTGATCCTAATAGTAACGTCCTACCAATGCTTTGAAGAGTATATTATATATATATATATATATATATATATATATATATATATATATATATATATATATATATATATATATATTGAGTGTGTGTTTGTGTGTGTGTGTGTGTGTCTAACTCACCATAATGCCCTATAGCAACCATTTGTAAGCCTCAGTAGCAAGGTATTGTGAACTGAGAATATCAACACTTGTGAACGTTCCATGTCTGTATAATATGTGTACAGTGTGTGTCTGTACGTGTATACAGTGTGTATGTATGATGTGTGTACAGTGTGTGTGGGGGTCAGGTTCTTGTTAGAGGTATTTAGCCAGCGCCTCCTTGTGGTGACTCCTATATATAAACACCTGTTTATATATGTAGGTGGCGAAAGCTGACTATGCAGTTTGGAGAATGTTTGAAGCGAAGTACAGGGTGCTGGCCGATGGCATCACTTGGGTCAAGCCAAGGCTTCTTCCCTGCAGTCACCTTGCACCCCTCTGTGGGGCGAGCCATCATTAGGTGCACTTAGAGCCGGTCAGATGCATTGGTTTCCTGTGTTGTATGTGATGTTTTGGAATGTGAGAACACTGGTAAATGCCTGTGGAAGGCTCTATTGGAACTGTGAGGTGTGGCTGTGATGTAAATGTGGTGGATGAGAAGAGAATTGATCAGGTTGTGAGTGTGTTGGACAGGTACCGTGTGGTTGTTGCTGCATTACAGGAGACCAAATGGTTTGGGAATGAATTTCATAATGTAGGGAAGAGTGTAGTATTAACAGCTGGCAGGGAAGTACCTGGAGTAGAGGCTGCGAGGCAGAGAGGTGAGGGTGTTGCTATTGTGCTACCTTGTCTGGCAATGAGTGCATGGAGGGCAGGTGGCAGTAAATGGAAGGCAGGCATGGAGGTCAAGGTTGGGCACTGCTACTTTGGAGGTTAGGGATGGGGGAAGTGGATGTCTGCATGTGCTGTCATGCAGATGCACCCACGTTCACTGCCAGTATATAGAGAGAAAAGGGATGCCTTCTTTGCTAAAATTCAAGATGCTCTCTCAGCAATCCCATCAGGCAAGAGTTATGCAGTGCTGAGTGACTTCACTGCTGGTTTGGGTGTTGGAAACATGGATGTTGAGTGGTGGTATGAGAAAAAACCCATGGGTATGGTGAGGTGAATGATGCTGGAAGAGAATTACTGTCCTTCCACTCCATCAATGAGGCCACAGCGTGCAGCACATGGTTCCAAGAAGGACACCCACAAACTAGACCTGGCAGCTTCCGAAATCCAAAAAGTGGTGTTGCGTAGGCTATGCAGTCATGTGCAAGGCCACAGAAGAAGTGTTTGGATGTATGTGTGATGGAGGGGGGGGGGGGGGCTGATTGCTATACTAACCACAAAATGTTAAGAGCAAAGGTGGTGGTTGGGAGGAAGAGGGCCTTCAGAAGGAGCCATGGAGGGGCAGTTGTAAAAAGGTGGGACATGGCAAAACTACAAGGTAGGGGAACGGATGAAAGAGGAATGGAGACAACTAGAGAAAAGTACTTACTTGAAAAGCACTGGGGAAAAGTTGATGAAGGATTGGGACAATCCTTTCAGTGTGGAGGAGAAGTGGAACACTTTTGAGTCAGCACTGTGCGGGTCTGCTGAAAAGCTGTTAGGTCATGTGGACAGGAATCAGCCTGATTGGTTCAGGGAAAGCGAGGTGAATATCAAGCCTCTGTTTGCAGTAAGGAACAGGCTTTATGCCTTATGGCTTGCTACAGGGAGTGAGAGGGACAGAGAGAGACATGCTGGTTAATGAAGGACAGCGAGTCAGGCAGTGAGGGTAGCAAAGGATGTTCGGTGCTAGAACAAGGAAGCAGAAGCTGAGAGTGAAAGGCATGGTGGAAGAATCGTGTGGCGTTGCAACAGGGATATCCAGAGAGCAAATAGAGGTCTGGTGCCTGAGAGGACAGTCGTGGTGAGTGATGAGGATGGCAGTGAGATCGAGTGCACCTCAGCTGAGGCTCAGCTGGAGAGGTGAAAAAATTACTTCACCAAAATCTCAAACATTCAGAGTGAGTTCAATGTGGAGGAGTTGAGGAAGGTGAGGCAGAGACCACCAAGGCCTGAATTCGAAGACTTTACCATCAGAGGAAGAGTTGCTGAGTGCAGTAGTGAAGCTGAGGGATGGGAAGGCTGGTGATGGATCTGCCTTACTGCCAGTGGTGGAGAAGACAGCATCTAGTGAAGATGAGTTTGTGAGTACATTGTTGGAGCTAGTCCAGAATGTATGGAGGGAATGCCAGGTCTCAAGTGTGCAGTGTGATGTTATCCTTATCCCTATCCCCAAGAATGGTGACCTCAGCAAATGTGATAAGTGGAGGGGGATCTCACTGCTTGATGTTGTTAAGGTAGTGGCTAGCATTCTTCAGGAAAGGCTACAGAAGTTGGCTGAGGAATAGCTCCCAGAGTCGCAGTGTGAGTTTCGGAAGAAGAGAATCTGCGCAGATATGATTTTTGTTGTTAAGCAACTTGTGAAGTCATGGAGCACAGGGCAAGACCTTCTTCATGATCTCCTTCATAGACAAGAAGAAAGTCTATGATCCTGTCTCGAGGGAGACACTATGGGTGGCCCTGGTCAAGATTGGCGTACACGAGGAAACAATTCAGCTGATCAGGTCATTCCATCAGGACATGAAGGCAAAGATCCGCCTGGAGGGGGAAACTGCCGAGGAGATCAGAGTGCAAAATGGGCTCAGACAAAGCTGCTTCATGGCAAATGTGCTGTTTAATCTTCATACCTGCCTGACAATAGAGAAATGGATAAAGAGAGTAGAAGGAACTGAGGGAGTTGGCATCTCCATCAAGTATAAGATTGATGAGAAGCAATTCAGGTGCTACACAAGATGTGCAAGAGAGGAAAATCACTGAGTGCCAGTTTGATGATGATAGTGCCTTCCTCACTTCAGCAAGGTCTGGAGCAGAGAAAGCTGCACTGACGTATCAACAGACCAACAATCACTTTGGCCTGACAGTCAGCATCCCTAAGACCAAGCATATGGTGACTGGCAGGCTAGTGACAGAGGAGGACCTGAGCTGATTACTTTGGATAGTGGAAAGATTGAGATTGTGAAAGAGTTCAATGTATGGGGGTTCGCTCATAGCAAGCTCAGGAAGGATAGGTGTATAGAAGTTGAGCAGTGGGTGACAAGGGCTTCAAGAGCTTTTGGGGGGTCGAGAAAGGCTGTTTTCCTTGACAAGAACCTCAAACTTCGCACCAAGATGAAGATCGGCAATGCCTGTGTGTTGTCAGTGCTGCTGTATCAGGCAGAGTGCTGGGTCCCTCTCAGGAGGCACAGAAAGAAACTGGATACATACCACCAATGCATCAGGACAATTCTGGGCATGTCCAACAAAACAGAAGTGGTCTGAACAAATCACCATGGCTGAAGTGAGGAGGTAATGGAAAGATAAGGAGACAGCAGCAGATTTAAAAAAGTGAAGAGGAGAAGATTGGAATGGCTTGGTCACCTGACAAGGATGGATGATGATAGAAATTCAAAATCTGCCCTGTTCAGCTGGCTATCCCAACCCAGACCCAGATGTGGGCCAAGAAAGAGGTGAAGAGATGTAGCGATCAAGGACCTCAAGGACATTGATTTGTGAGTCAGGTCGTGTTTTGGCTATATATATATAGTCAAAATACGATCCAACTCAAATCGCTTTGATGGAAAGTACTATATTCCATGCACATGTGGCCTTCAATATTTAACTATAGCTAGGTAACTCAGTTCAGCTTCACGTTACATGCCATTTAATGCTGAGGCAAGGTTCTTGTGACAAGTTTAACCGTCACGTATTTTTGTCGATATTCAAACAAGCAGTTTAGCAAATCATTGATGTTTCAAAATATACATCATTTTTTTTATTTATAATAACAAATTTGTGCAATAGCACAGGTCATAGAGAAATAGCTATGGGTAGCTAATCATGTCTCATGACCTACTTACAACACAAATATAGCAAGTAACCATAATGCATGACAGGAAGGAATACAATGAAAAAGACACAAAGATTAAGAATGATACCCTTGCTTTAATAGGAATTTGAAAGAGGAAAGGGAGCTTAAAGTAGACACATCAAAAGGGAGATTATTCCAAGACTCAATAGTTTCAGCAAAAAAAGAGTGTTGAAAAGCAGTAGAACGAGAGTGAGGGACCAACAACTGTATTTTATTACAACGTCTACAAGAATAGGATGAGGATTTGATAGATATTGGAGGAGAAGGAAGTGACATAGACCCATTAAGTATGCAAAACAAAGTACATAATTTAAGAAATTTACGCCTTCTGTACAATGTGGAAGAATGAAAATCATCCAGTAGACCATCATAGTTAGCTCTCCACTTCTTCGAACATACTCGAAAGGCAAATTTCTGAATTTGTTCTATCTTAAGAATGTCTTTCCGTAAGTGTGGATCCCATACGCATACTCCAGGTGAGGTCTTATTAAAGTCTTGTATAGCCTTAGCATGACAGTTGAGCTAGCAAGGGTGGAAAAATTCCGATGAAGCATTCCTACAAGCTTTTTGACTTTCTTACATATTAACTGAATATGATGTGTCCATGATAGGTCAGAGGAAAGATTAACTCCAAGGTATTTGTAATGGTGATTTTTAACTAGTGTTTGCATATTACCAATGTAGAGGTCCTTAACTGGAAGAACAGAGTTGCGTTTCCTAGTAAAAACCATGTAGCAGCACTTATTAAAGTTTAATTTTAGATAATTGTTCGTAATCCATGAGCAAAGAGACTTAATATCCTCCAGTAGGCAACAGTAATCAGTAGGATTAGAAATGATCTTGGACATTGCAATGTCGTCAGCATGCATGGTGACTTTGCTGTGGCGCACGGTGTTGGCAGCTGCATTGATGTAAGTCAAAAACAACAGGGGTCCCAGAACAGACCCCTGTGGAACCCCGGAGACCACAGGAAGTGTCTGTGATTGACATCCTCCCAGTACTACAGCCTGTGAACGATTGGCCAAATAATGAGAAATCCATCGAAGAAGAAAAGGGTTAACCTCTAGTGAAGAAAGTTTATTAAGCAGAGGAATGTGGGGAACACTATCAAAAGCTTTGCTGAGATCGTAAAACACAGTGCAGACATCATTACCAGATTCCAGGGTCAGATGACAGTCGTGAATAAAAGAAAGAAGAGCAGTGGTGGTAGTCTTTCTCTCGGTAAATCCCCATTGACAAGGACAAAGCAGATTGTTGCTTACCAAGTGATGTAACAAAAGTTGGTGAACATGCTTTTCGAGGAGTTTACTCAAAATAGAGAGAATAGAAATAGGCCGATAGTTAGCAGGATTAGTAGGGCCACCAGATTTAGGAATAGGAACAATTCTGGCGAATTTCCAGTCCACAGGGAATTTTCCACTCTTCAAGGACAAGTTAAAAAGCTTCGTTACACTAGGAGTAATAGCCAAAGCAGTAGCTTTGAGCATTCTTGCCGATATCCCGTCAGCACCAGTGGATTTTGTAGCGTCCAGTGATGTTATAAGACCAAAAACTTCTTCCTCAGTGCAGAAATAATCCGGTGGAAATTCGGCATCAACTAGGCAGCCTCCTATACTAAAAACATCTGGTATGTTAGAGTGATTAAAATTCCCAAAGAACTGCTCATTTAACACGTTAGCTTTCTCAAGCTCCTTACACACTAAGGTGGAATCAGATCTGCGAAGTGCTGGAATAGAACAGTCTTTCCTCGTGAGAACTTTCATAAGTCTCCAGAATATTTTCATGTCGGAGACATCATATCCAATACACTGATAGTTCACGTGTTCGTTTCAAGACTAGAGTCAAATATTTTGTCTACTTGAATTACGATACATTCTCGATCATAAATTATACTAATCTACTATGAGTCATTCCAAACGTTTAATCGAACAAGCAAGCCGTCCAGATGGGGATTGTATTAGGGGCGTGGTCTAAAAGCTTGCAGTCGGCGACCGGGATCGGCAGAAGGCCAAGGGAATGCATTCCTCTAGGAGGAATGTGATCTCCTAGGCGATCGCATCCGGGCGGGATGCGATCGGCGGATGCGATCTCCAGGGGGGGAAGCGATTTTTTTTTAACTGCTACACCAGTTTATCGTACACAGGGGCGGTGGCAGCAACTTAAGGTTGGGGGGGGGGGGGCAAATTTTAATAAATATTTAAATTATTAACTGGTTAATTGAAATGGTTAACTGGTTAATTAGGAAAATTGCACCTACACATTAAACGAGTAGTGCATGTGTTTGTGTTGTCAACTTCACCGCATTTTTTAATAAATCAAATTAGCACACGCATATGCCACCTTTGGTAAGAACCATCCACATGTAAATGCAACGTTATTAGAACATATCTACATGCTTAACATCTGTACAAATGGTAGTCGAAGTACTGTGTAGGCGGTGGAAGCTAGACGCACGCGATTGTATAAATTACGATCGCGCCCACTCACCCTCAACTTTGATTCGCTGATTTGATGCGTACGGCGGGTAAGACGACTAGTAGTACTAAGGTGGAATGGTGACAAAAAATTGCACGTGGTGTGGCCGGGGAGTGAGTCCCCCGTGCTGTGGCGCGAAGCGACTGTCATTTCATTGATTATGTCCTGAACTGAAGTACGTAGATGTACGTGCGACTGTCGTAAGACGACCGCGCACTAACCGCCAAGTGAGTGAGGAACTACTGGCTGGATAGACTAGTCTATCGAGCTTGAGTTACTTGCGCTGCGTATGTCCAGCGAACTACTTTTTCAGTATGTGCACGCCAGCGACCTGTGCGTATAATGGTTTGTTGCATGCCATTTGGGGGGGGGGGGGGGGGCGAGGCCCCCCTATTTTGAACTTGGGGGGACGACCGCCCCCCCCCCCCCCTGCCCCCCCTGTGCCGCCGCCCCTGGTACTAGACGGATTACTCGTAGCTACTCCAAAAATGGCAGGAAATGCGTCACTTTGTGCCATAATTTAGTTTTAAATCCACGACTTCGACGTAATTGGAACGAAGACCGCAATCTTTGATCGCGGATCGTTCGAAGGGCAAGATGCGAATCGCTACTGGCATTGGTGGTGTTTTTGCGCTATGCGTTGCGCTGTCCAGTCCCTTTTGCAACGCTCAAAACAGCAGCAGCGAATACGGCGTTGATAAGACGAAACTCTTCTTCTCGTACATCACCACCGTCACCTCTTCGGGTGGATTCGTCGCTGCCGGAGCCATTCCAGTAGTTGACTGGGCCCTGGAACAAATCAATAACAATACAGAAGTGCTCTCCAACTATATCCTAAACTATACGACGATTCATAATTCGAAGGTAAACCTACCTGCATGCGGGTATGCATGTATACAAACATACACACATATATGTATACAAAGCTCTAAATCGGTTGTTTTAGACAATTTGTGATGGGTTCGCGTCGAAATGACACATGTACGAACAGCTCCGTCCCTACTTGAGCAGGGACGGACAGAACTGGGATAAAGCATACAAGGAGACTATATACTACGGAACAAAGGAAGAAAAAAGATACAAGAAGATTACCCATGTGCATGCTGCATATACAGCAGATGTAGCTTACTGTTTTGTAGTATGGTACCGTAGTCTTAGGCGGCGGAACCTAGCTATGAGGCTAAAAGGCATGAAGCCTCCCCAAACATTCAGGCACTTTATGAACGATAATGAATGACGATGTTCGTATTAGCGGATTGTGTCGCCCAAGGCAAATCGAGCTGTGCCTGTGGAACGATGGACCGACAGCGCTGCAGGACTCTGTTTAACTTTGGAATAGTAAGAGCAAGATCGCACGGTGAGATGGAATGTGGGGGGACTGCATGGGGGTTAGCTAAACAACACACAAGCGCGAAATGAATAATCAATTACAAAATTTTTTGCGTAGCGCATACACTATTACTATTTAGCCCCCCACAACTTTTCATTGCTTCCGCCACCTCTGGCATACTTTCATCCCTGCCTTGTTTGTGTATACTTTTACAGGGCGTCCATCCCCGCGCTTGAACTGCAGTTTTGTTGAACCTTTCCCTAGTTTTTGTTGTTTTGGGGGGAGAGGAAGGAGGGTTGAAGTTAAGCCCAGAAAATGAACAAGAAGCAGAATGATATAACCATTTGCGACCCCCAAACACCCAGAAAGCTCAGTTCAAGGTGTCATTGAGGCACTCCTACCTTCTAATTTCACACTTGCCAACAAACGAAGCCTTGCAATTGTTTATTTTCAGCATAATGTTTCACTGCTGATTTGCCATGTTCACTTCATCTATATATACTCCGCGCGCGTTAATCACCTGCGGTCGAATTCTTTCGTCGAGTTGCATAAGACTCTAGAAGCTCATGGCTGCCAACCCTGGGTAGCTAACTTATCGATCGTTTCCCATACATTACAGAGGCGAAGTATTGTGCCAAGCAATAGTGATGCGAACAAATAGTGATGCTGCTAATGTTGCTTACATGCATTTTCAATTCATTTTTCTTGAATGACTTACAATGAACATGTGATCAATCATAACTTACATGTAGGTAACTTAGCCTTCCCATAGCCACTTCAATCACGAAATTCGTCAGCTATACTCTTCAAGTTCAAACTATCTGTTAGATCCTGGTGCATTACGACGTTCTTGCAACATGGTAGATCCGACACATAGTAGAGAAGAAACTTTCACTAACTGCATTGGTAGCTGGTGACAGGTATCCTTCCAGTTGGTGTATCCTTTGCTGACAAAGGATTCGTCCCGCTTAGAGGAAAAGCCTTTAGGCAACAAATTACTCTGACTAGCGCGAGAGCAGTATGCATATATACTACTGAATCATCCGTTTCGTTATAACTTAGTCATGGACACTGTTCAAACCACCCCCGCTTGAAGAACTTTTTCTCGCCTTTCATTCCAAACAAGCGACTACAGGGGCGGATCCAGGATTTCACAAACGGGGTTCCCAAGTTATAATAATTATAACACGCCCACTCATTTAAGCCATGCCCATTGCTATTTAGGTTTCGCGCAAGTTCGGAGCGCGAATACAGATCAATGTAAATATATCGGTACTCAATCAAGTGTTAATCACTTAGCACTTAATACTATAGTTCGATAGAAGTAATTTACGTTCAGGCCTACGGGGCTATGGAAATATGAACCCAGTAGTTTTTCGATATTAAAACGTTCTGGGATTTAATAATAATAATAATAATACGTAACTTTACAATGTCGACAGCCAAGTAGAAACAAGTGGTTTCATACAATTAAGAGCTTATGTATGAAATTGAAGGACATAGCTCTAGGGCTAAGCCTGGAGATAAGAGTTAGAAAGAGAAATAGCTGGGAGACAGAACACCTTGGACAATAACATACAATACACCAAGTACAAGGATCATCAAGATCACAGTGACGTAAGAAGTAATTCCCAAACATCTGTAGAATCTGGGATTTAATTGAAGCATATGAGTGGGTAAGGTCAATATTTGGTAGAGAGTTCCATAACTTGATAACTCTATTAAAATAAAAGAATTTGGTGGAGTTCTTGTAGAGTAATTCTGAACTTGAATACCGACGGCTAAACCACCGCTCATTTACTAACAGAACCTCAAATTTACGAGATCATGGTAATATCAGTAATATCAGACCTGTGACAGAAGTGCTGTGCTTAAATCACGTCTCCCAGCACTTCTGGACCCGGACCATTGGAGAAACGTTCATTTTCAAAAGGGAACCTGAGAACCCTACAAATGCGTACGCTGTTGCATTATTATTATTATACTTTCCACGACGCTGGCTCGAACTCGAGGCCTTTTCTTTCGGTAAACTTTCTACTTTTTTGCTCGCACAACGGAGTTCTTCGTCTGTAAGAAATGTGACCTTTGACGAAGAAGGCCGTAAGGCCGAAACGTCGATCGACGGGAGAGTGCTCATTGTGTGTCTAAGCTTAGTTGTACAATAGACCCATCTGCAAAAGACTCTGAGAAACATCTTGCGGGCGCGAAGCGGTCCGGCTCTAACTAACAGTTGTGCTTAACGCACTATGCTTTGGTAAGCCGGCCCCTGTAAATGCAGGCGCGAGTGTGCAAAGTATTCGTTAAAAACTCCATGCGAACATTTTGTTAGTGGAAAATGTAACCATCTAGCGCCACGAACGATCGATCATTACGTACATTAATACCTGTGATCATCCTTCACCTAAACGATTGTCCAAGGCAGCAGTGTGCACTTTCTTGACCACGAATAGACGCACACGCTAACAATGGTGCCTTCCATTTGAGCAAACTAGCACGCGGTCGTTTAGTTGTTCAAGTGATCTGTATTAGCATAGACAGTATTCAAAATAATGAACAAATGTACGTATAATGAACTGCAAATCGCGGCAATTGAAATGAATGCGGGCGGGAAATGGGAAACAATGAATCAACTTGGAGTGGCCTTATATGAAGTACATAAAATATATTGAAAACCCAGGGGGGTTCCACGGAACCCCTTGGAACCCCCATAAATCCGCCCCTGGACAAGGAAAAGAGTATTTCCGAGGCTTTTCCGCCATGTGCAATTGTCTATAACTTAATAATACGTACGTAATCGCAAAATTGTATTTTGAGGCTACGCGTGCGTGAGACCTGAAGCGCACTTTTGTAGGTGTGGTTTCAATGGCCAAATTATTGGTGCGGCGACTGTCGCCCTGCCGCACCCGTTGCTTCGCCTATGTTATTAGGTATACCATGGGTATACTAACCGCAAATACCGTATAGCCGGAAATATTGGCGGGAATTTTATTTGGCGGTTTCGCAAAAAATGAAGCAAAATTGATTTTGCCGGTTTTTAATTTGGCGGTTGCAGAGTGAACATGATCATTATTCATAGGTAATGCCCCACCCATCAATCAAAACCACGCGTGCGTTCTCGTTATAGACAGCTGCGTGAGAGGAAATCACGTCTCCCAGCACTTCTGGACCCGGACCATTGATCTGGGTAATATCTCCGTAGAGAGGTTGAGAGCCAACCTGTCAAAGGCAGAGAAGAAAGCCTTAAGAGACTTGATCAAGAATCAGGATCTGGTAATATCTAAAGCAGATAAGGGAGATACCACGGTAATCATGTCCACGGCACAGTACTTAGAGCTGGCATGCAAACATTTGTACGACAGCAATACTTACCGGTTGTTGAATTCTGACCCCACTCAAGACATTGTCAATCAGTTTAACTTGTACCTTGAGAGTTGCCTGGAAAAGGGAGTGATTAACAAAGCACAATATGAGAGACTCCGCCTGCCTTTGGGTATAGATACTCAGACTATATACTTTCTCCCTAAGATACATAAGAACCCCGTGAAAGTGAGACCGATCGTGTCATGCACGAATGGGCCAACATACACAGCCTCAGCCTACCTAGATAGGTTACTGCAACCCCACATGCGTAAGGTAAAGTCCTTCCTGAAGAATTCAACCGATTTGATTCACATTCTACGCACATAAGGTCCCCCCCCCCCCCCCAAGCCTATCTTATCACATTGGACATTGAGAGCCTTTACACTAATATATCGCACGAAGAAGCTATTAAGTCATTGCTTAAGAGGTTTGAACCTGACCCACACAAAGTATTCTTACTGGCCTGCTAAAATTTGTACTGAAAAATAATGTGTTCAAGTTTGGTGACCAGGTCTTTGCACAGTTGCATGGGGTTGCCATGGGGACGAAGCTTGCCCCAGCTCTAGCTACTATATACATTGGAGACTTAGAAGAATTATTTATTGAAAGCCGTACACTGAAGCCAGATCTGTGGGTGAGATATATTGATTGCGTGTTTATGATTTGGTCCCACCCCCTAAGTGAGTTTGAAGCATTCCTTGAGGATCTTAATAAGACCAGAGAAAGAATTAGATTCACGGCTGAAGTGAGTTCTCACTCGTGTAACTTCCTAGATTTGACGATATACAAGTCACCGCAGTTTTCTAGTACGGGTTTGTTGAGTACGAAAATATATTATAAGACGACGAATACATTCTCTTTCCCCCTAGGCGATTCGTACATGCCTACCCATATACATAGAAGTATTGCTATCGGGGAGATGACTAGACTTTTGAGAAACACTGAAGACCCCACCCTGTTTAGACATTATAAGAATAAATTGATTAAACGGTTTGCTAGGAGAGGGTACCCAGAAAGAATACTGTGTGAACTCCGCAAATTTTCTCATGACAAGAGACTTCAAATATTGGACTAGGGGGGAAAAGTTTCTGAAAAAAACTTCATTTTGAGTTAGGGATGGAGCTGTAAAAAGTACAGAAACAAGGCAGGGATGAGAAACTCAAGAACACCACCCTACTACGGAACAATGTCAGCCTCCTCTCTGGCCTCCAACGCAATGCACTTGCATCCCTGGTTTGCTTTGTTACTTACACAACAAAGCAAACTAGGGATGCAAGTGCATTGCGTTGGAGGCCAGAGAGGAGGCTGACATTGTTCCGTAGTAGGGTGGTGTTCTTGAGTTTCTCATCCCTGCCTTGTTTCTGTACTTTTTACAGCTCCATCCCTAACTCAAAATGAAGTTTTTTTCAGAAACTTTTTCCCCCTAGTTTCTGTTCTTTTTTGGGGGGTTTCTAAACCAACTTTCAAATACAACTCGTTTCAACTCCAAATTCGATATCACACTGCAGACGTGTTGATCGCTAGCAACGAGATAGCCTCTGCTACTCACCTCCGAACACGACATCACTGCCGACAAACGCGTTCATCGCTAGCGACGAACGCGTTTTGTGCTGCATGGTCCGGAGACGAACACTTTTGGCGCTGGAGACGAGCGCGTTTCGCGCTGGAGACAAACAAGTTGAAAACGTACGTTCGAACTCCAGCTACACACACACAGCTAGCTACCAGCGACTTCCAAACGAACTCCAGCTACACACGCACAGCTAGCTACCAGCGACTTCCAAACAGAACTTTTGTAGAGATGATCGCTAGTCACAACTATACTCACCTTCAAACACAGGCGCTATCGCGTTGCGGAGATCCAAAGGTATCTAGATGCACAAAGGCGTCTTCCGTGGTATTAAGATGGTCTTCAACATCAAGTAAATAGAGAAAACTGTAGTCCAACTTCTGCTTGCTGGCAGTTGCCTGCTAAACACGTCGCACACTGTAACACACGCGTTCAGTAGTCCGGGTGTGGCCTGACTATACGTGCCACACCCGGAATACGTAAACAGAAGCCCCAGAAGTCGACGAACACGCTCGTCTTGCATGCTCGGGGACCGTTTCTTGGCCATAGCTCTCCAGTCGTAGCTCGTACGCCGCCCCAAACCAGAAAGGAAGATGTTCGGTCGCAGAGCAGTCGTTTGGTATGTATAATATTTGCATACACCGTGTAGTTTTCGAGTTATGCGTGACAGAAAGAAGAAAGAAAGAAAGAAAGAAAGAAAGAAAGAAGATGAACAAAATTGACATTTTCGCGTTTGGTTTTCTCGGCCTTGTTAAAGGTTAGCGGAACTTGTAGAGTAGATTTAGCAATAGAATAGCCAAGAGAAGTAGTCTGTAGGCGTTTTGCACTCCTCTGCTTTGTTTTTCTGGGGCTGCTCCTATACCTTATGTACAGGCGGCCATTTTAAACCTCCTCCATCACTAACTAAGAAGTACTACCGTACTTCTTGATAAGACAAAAAGATCTAGACGAATGGAGAGACCACTGCCCTTCGTCACTAGGTATACGAAATACACCACCCCCCTAAACAGGATTTTGCGTAAGAGATGGGTGAACCTATATGGGGACCCCCGATTCTATAGCCTACTCCCTAACCCCCCTTTTGTAGCATTCAAGAATAGAAGGACGATTAAGAGCCTACTGTCGGCTAAGAGAAGGAAATTTGGGTCCCGACTATCACATACTGATGTACAACCAGGGGATAAACAAGAATTTAAATTCATGAAATTCAATGGTCACCCCTACCGTAAAGGTGTAAGTCGTAACAAATTGGGGCAACAGACCGGGTCGAGCGCTTGAGACATAGAGACCGAGTTGTATGGGATACTGAGAGCCTCGGCTACCAGATACATTCGGTATAGATAAATGCTATGATATGGAGTGAATGAGAAAGACTAGTAGAGAGGCCGACGATCTGGGTTACCAGACAACTAAGATATGCTATTCCCTTTACCCAATTTGAACCTAGTATGCAGAAAACAGAGGTAAGGGCTATAGAGCTATGTAAGGTATAATAATAACCAAAGCATGGTTACTTTGCACGTACATGTAAAACCTGTCATGTCTATGGATACATATGCTCGCTCCAATTTTGTATGTGATGCGTGTGACGGACCATAGAGTCCGTGCACTATTTGTTCTAACCCCTCTTTCTGCTCTCCCCTTTCTCTTTTGTCTCTCTCCTGCACCCCTCTCCTCTGACCTTGCTTGAGTCCACCCCACCCACACTAGTCTGAAGAATGGACGGCTTTGACTATACATGCACTCCTCCCCCTTGATAACTATGCACACACTGCATGTAATACACATGGAGCCTAACTTAATGCATACAGAGCATAACTTAATGCATACCAACTTAACGCATACTGAGCCTAACCTACTGCCGACCATGTGGGACCGGGGGCGGGGGATTGGGACACCAAATAGGGGTGGAGTTCCTGCTATACATAAGACCTGACTTGTGCTACTATCCTATCTCTCCCCCCAGCTGAAAGATGTTGGACCCAGAAAAACATAGAAGGAATAGTCAAAGAGGCACAGGGGACTGGAAAGAAGGAGGCTCTTGGACATTGAGACTTTGGACACGAACTTGTAGTTAATTGAATTCATTGTTAAACCCACCCGTCACACACGCAATATATTAATTGTCACCCCGCACTCACTATATAAGACGGAGTATGCGCACACGCACTCCACATTTCCCTGTCTGTAATTTGCCGGTGGTCAGTATTTCAC
>CAWUPZ010000097.1:0-17734 GCA_963924555.1 Crambe crambe
TGCCTTCTTTACTCTGGAACTTTCCTCCATCAATTCCTTTTTTTTTTACTTCGAGTGGCAGGATGTCATGATCACGAGTCACTTCCGATGGATCCGACAAGAGGCTGCCGGTGTTTTTCTGCAGTTGATGTACAAGGCAAATATCCACACTAGGCCCTGGGCGCAGAGACACAACAGATTCATCGATTGTCCTCATCTCCGTCTCAATATAACGCAGCCGTTTAGTTAGAGGCAAGGAAAGATTTCGGCTGGTACCGATGGAGTCTCCATCGACTGCTCAAGATCTTAAAAACGAATCGAGAAGGTAGTTACCTTGTCGTCGGAATCATTAAATATGGCATGCTCCTATATTCTAAAGCCGTTTCATCTTCCTCGATCAAATCTACTATGACATAATGGTGCTGCTTAAATTACGCGTCCTACTTCTCCAAGTTTTTCAGAAGCTGAATAATCATTAAACGATCTGCGCTGGACAACTCGCCCTTAGAATTTAGCCTCAGGATGTTGTCTTCCATGCGCCTATTGGTCGAGCGCACAGCACCTAGCCGTCTCTTAGCACGAGAGAGATTCTGTCCCTTACTCTCTGAAGTGATGCTTTTCGATCAGTTCCTAACAAACTGAATCAAGGCGCAAAAAAAAACGGAGATCGCCTTGTCCGTATGCGCCCCCATTCGGTGAATGTTCGCTAAATCCAAATAGCAAAGAAAGTAGAAATAGTTGACTCACGGGCCCAACGATTCGAACAAATCACAAGGTTAAAATCACGACGAATTGGACGGTTAACCACGAATAAGTCCTGCTAGTGCGCGTAGTGAGTGTCGACCGTCCGTAGTCGTAGGTGCAACCACGTCGCTGAGAATCCTAGTCACTGAAGAATGGCGGTAGAGCCGAAACCTCAATAGAGATAAACAGCAATTGTACTCGAGAAAACTGAGTAAGCAATTCAATGACGACTGATGTTCGATCCAGATCAAACCAACACAACGGAAACTGTAGCGACGGGTGCGTGGCATAAATGCGCTCCCAAGCAGGGCTTTACGGGACCCCAGGGGTCAACAATTAGGAAGCGTCAGAAAATGACGCGATTCCTGTCTACCGGAAATCGACCTATAATTCGCGGAATTTGAAAATTCGACGATACGCAAACAATACATATACATAATACATTTATTCTGCTTTGAAGCTTCTGCATTGATCATTAAATTACAATGGATTGAGCTCGTTGAAATCTTAAATTTGTAAGAATCCTCCATTCATAGTATCAAAATCTATATCTTGTCTTTAATAAGTAACTAGGGAAAAAAGTTTCTGTAAAACTTGATTTCAAGTAGGGATGGAGCTGAAAAAGTACAGAAACAAGGCAGAGATCAAAGAATGCAAGAAGACTACCCTACATCAGCAAAAATACACACCAGATGTAGGGTAGTCTTCTTGCGTCCTTTCATCTCTGCCATGTTTCTGTACTTTTTCAGCTCCATCCCTACTTGAAATCAAGTTTTACAGAAAGTTTTTACCCTAGTTTCTGTTTTTTTTTTCGGGGGTTTCTAAACCAACTTCTAACTAGAAGACGAACGCGTTATCGAGCTGGAGACGAACCCGTTTCGCTCTGGAGATGAACAAGTTGAAAACGCGCGTTCGAACTTAAGCCACACACACACACACACACACACACACACACACAAACACACGCACACACACACACACACACACATACACACACAGCTAGCTACCGGCGACTTCCATACAGACCTTAGTCCGAGATCATTGCTACTCACAAGTACTCACCTTCGAAAATGGGCAGAATCACGCTCTCGTACTCACCTCCGAGTATACGCTACATCCACAAGTTATATATGTTCCGTTCCGATCGAGAACATTGTCCCGTTCCGGAACCGGTCGACCCGTTCGCGAACCGGCCGTCCGGTTCCGGAACCGGACAACGAGAATTGGTACGCTATCCTAAACCCTAAAACTAAACCCTAAACCCTAACCCTAAATCCTAACTCTAAACACTACCGTACTTGTCCAGTTCTCGAACGGGGTAGCCGGTTCCAGAACCGGGAAGCCCGTTCCGGAACGGGAAGCAAAGCTGTCCGGTTCCGGAACGGGACAATGTTCTCGATCGGGACGGAACATATACACGCAATAGCATTCTCCGCTAGATTAAACGGTCTTCAAGTAGACCAGGTTGATAGGGAAAACGATAAACGAACTTCTACTTACACACAGTTAGTTCTTAGCAAACTCGTCGCTGCCTGTAACCTCGCCTGCATGTAACGCACGCGTTCAGTTGTCCAGGTGTGGCCTGACCATACGTGCCATGCCCACACAATTATTGCGTGAAAAGCTAAGAAGCATACGAAGGAGAACGCGAAGCGTGTTTGAGACAGTTTTTAGGCCATAACTCGCCAGTCGTAGCTCGTACAAAGCTCAAAACATGTAGGAATAATCTTCATTAGCAGAGCAATGGTTTGCTATCCTTAATCTTTGCACACACCGTATAGTTTTTGAGTTATGCTTGATGAAAGAAGAAGAAAGAAGAAGAAAGAAGAAAAAAGAAGAAAGAAGAAAGAAGATGAACAAAATCGACATTTTCATGTTTGGCTTTCTAGACTTTGCTAAATGTTAGCAGAGTTTTTAGGGTAGATTTAGCAATAGAAAAGAAAAGTGATGTAGTCTGTAAGTTTCTTCACACTTCTGCTTGGTTTTTTTGGGAGTTGCTCCTATACCTTATGTACAGGCGGCCATTTCGAACGTGGGACATCCCTAACTAAGAAGTATTACCGTACTTCTTGATTATGAACTAGATTGATTATACATAGTTAAACAACGATGCAATATTCATACACAAATAGTGTTAATTAAAGAATTAATTAGCTTTCTAGATCTTACGTGTACATACTTGTATATGTACGTTTATTCATGATTTGTTATTTATTTTACACTGTATATTGCAAGTGAATGTAACAACACCAGTGTTTAAAGAAGCGTCAAGAATCAACATGAGCCAAATATCAATATTAGAAGAATCATTCACTGGCAACTGTTACCCAAACAAAACCGTATTAAAGGAGCTGGCACTGATAAGTGGGTTGCAGGAAGCGAAAATTCGTCGCTGGTTTGAAAACAAAAGAAAGAATAAAAGATTCAAGAATGGTGAGGGAACTTTATCATTTTGTTATTAAGCATTAATGTTAATAAAGCAATAAGACTATAACTGTAATGAATGACTTTCAGCCTTCTAATACGTCTTTAACATACGATAATGTCTTAAAAGCATGGGTGATTTTATCCAAGTGTATATACAATACTTGAACATACACATGTGCGTGCGAAGCATATTAGCAACAATATGTTAAACAACTTAAGCTTGAACTTCTTAAACTTCCTTCCAGGTAGCAATGGCCTAGCATAAAGGAAACTATTGTAATTAGGGAGTAGCATTATGACCATAAATTGTATTACAATAATACTCGTATAGATGCTTTCGGTGAGACCGTTAACGTATTTACACCCGAGTGAACGTGTGAGTTACGCCCCCTGGTTGGCAATAACTACTAAGATGATAGCGGACTCTTGTGCATATGCAGGGTTCTATCTAGGAAATAAATTTTGGGGGGGAAGTTTAATTAACAGTGGGTGTGGTCGAAACGCCCATACTTTGTAATAATATGTAATGACATTTCTATCAGATGCACAATGTGTATTAGTTAAAACGGTTCAAACACAACAACAACTCAACACCACACAGCTTGTCAGCACAGAGTTCCCAAAGACAGTCTCAAACCTAACATTGATATCTGAAAAGTGTTAAACCCAAGATTGTTGTCACTTCAATGGTTGTAATAGGCCAAAATTTTGGGGGGGGGGGGAAGCTGGAGTGTTTGGGGGGGAAGCTTCCCCCCCCCCACTAGATAGAACCCTGATATGGCTGAGCTAATCGCTTTTGACGGAATACAAGTACTTGGTTTTTACAGAATTCCAACTTTTCCTCAGGCCAGAAGGAAGCAATGGTAATTTCGGGCAGCGAAGCGACAAGGCTGCATGGGTCCCATCGAAATACTCGTGAATATGTGGCGTTTTGTATCAGGTAAGCGAACTGTCTGAAAGCCAAAGCTAACGTTGGATTTCAGCCGAGCGCGGCTGATATTAGAGTTACTCTACATCAACATCTGTAGCTATCCTGTAATATTTATACTGTTTTACCCTAGGGAAGCCAGAGGATAAGAAAGATGATGTTGGCTACATACATGTACCAACCGTCTTTGTCTACTCAAAGACAGTAGACACGTGCACGTTAAACGAGGACACAGTTCTCACATACCCTGCCGGAAAATAGCTGAAGGCATCCAGCTGTTTCCAAGAAAGTACATGTTGTTGGGTGTACACTACAGGTCGGGTTATGAAGTAGGCAATAATATGGCCATACTCTATCCTTAGCCATATCGCCATGTCATTGACAAATCTGCCATCGTTCATCGGCAAATAGGGGTCATCTCGGATTGAAAAAACCACGTAGGACAGCTTTTCACGGTACAGTTCCTTCGCCTTCGCTTCCAAAGACGCGTAGTACATACCATGATACTACCGTAATTCCAGAAATTTTCGCGTTACTTATTTTCGCGCGTTTAATTTTAGCTGTAATTTATTATTCACGGTTTCAAGAGGCCGCGAAGAAAAGAAACGTAGAAAATAAACAGGCGTGCGTAGTCAATCAAAGTCAGAGTGCCAAGAGTCCTTAGATGAGAAAACTTCGTTGATATGGAGGGTGGTGAAGAGATGGAGCTAAGAATGCGTAGTTGCGTTCGTGGTTACCATGGCTACTAATGTGTATGGGAAGCAGTTGTAGGAGAAAACTTGGTGTGAGCGAGAAACAAGGAACGTAAAGGACAGGAACGCGGTTGTAGCGAAGAAGGCAGAAAAACAATTCGTTGCAATTAAATTTTCGCGTGTTTAATTTTCGCGGTTACCTTCGACCGCGAGTTATTAACAACCGCGAAAATTTCCAGAATTACGGTATTCGCCATTGCTCGAAATGCCTTTTGCCAGCCAGGGGGCGTAACTCACACGTACGGGCGGGGTGTGAATAGGTTAAACGGTCTCATCGAACCTATATTCTGTGCGTGTACACGCTAAGAGGGGTGGCTCTCAGGAATGTCCTAATCCTGGGGCTTGTAAGGAGTCTGTTGAGCATGTTCTTTTTGAATGTGCATCATACGATTCCCAGAGACAAAATTTTTCGGACTATATGAAGCAAGTTCTTACTTTGGAAGCATTCGAAGCTTTTATTCACCGCAGCATTTTCGACAAAGCTGTGCTTTGTTTGGGTAAAAAACAAGGTATGTTAGTAAACGATGAATGTAGTTCATGGTATAATAAAGTAGGAGGTTTTTTACTGTCGGTTTGGTATAGGAGGAAAGAAATTTTGGACGGCAATGGATCAATAGGCGAGGTCATCAGTCAAAACAACCCCACTCCAGGGCGCGTGGTCAATGGCCCTGGGTGCTATGACAGTTGATTATGAGTGTTTTATTTTATTCTGTGCGTGTTTGTGTGTGTGTGTCTATCTGTCTGTAAGTGTGTGCCTGAAATTTCTGACATCTCGGGAACGGGACGTCGTAGCACCACGCCGCTTTTATCAACGTGAAGAGCTTCGCTAGGCTAGTTGCACCAACTACTTCTTGAGTTGACAAGACGCTTTCTTTGAGAGAAAAAGCCTTTAGATCTTTCCTGCAGGTAACGCCTGAAACCACGTCCTTCACTTTTTCAACAGTGGTATACTTAAGAAATGGATCGTCTTTCTGGAAAGGTCTGAGCTTTTTTGACTTCAGCTGGGGACATGGAAGGAAGAAGAAAGTCTTCGCTGCGTGGAAAGTTTCGCTATAGCTGGGTTTAGGCTGTGGCGTTCCAGAAAACCTGGCTTTGGCTAGCTCATCGCGTTCCGTCTCGCAAAGGTCACCGCCATCCGCCTCAGGTGACTCAGAAAGGAAGACGAACGTCATTGCTGGGCGGGAAGCTTCGATAAAGCTGGGTAGAAGCTGTGGCGTTCGTGAACGGGCCGTGGCTATAGCTCACCGTCGGCGGTCACGCAAATGTCACAACCGTTCGTTTTTACAAAGGTCATCGACGTCCAACTCGCATACACAATATTTAAGCTTACAACTGTACAATTCGTGAACGGGCTTAAGCCATCAAACAAATGGCCCGTTATTTTTATGTCCGGTCCGTCGACCGGTAAAGGCTAGCTTCCAGCAGTCTCGTTCATTAAAGGGACGACTTAGCGCCTAGCTTCTTTCGCCAACATGGAGAGTTTAGGCTGTCGAGCTCCACAAAATTGTTTTACGAGTTGACAGAGACCCAAAGAGAGAACCTGTGGGGTATTTCCCAGAACGTGGACTGGACCGGACCACGCGGACCGCACTGATAGCATTCCCTACACCCACATAAATTAAATGAAGGATGCCTAATCCTAAATACGAATCCATAGCCATGAGTGATTCGTATCTAGGGTAAGGCATGCTTCGTTGAAGTGTTTTGGGCTTAGGTTCTGCGGTCTGCACTGTCCGGACCGGGCGAAGGTTTGTTTGGACGAGGTTTTAGGAGTTACAGTGTAGTCTTTGAAGCAAAATGTTTCTCTTACAGACCAAACCGATTGGTGCCTTGCTGTGCTTGGAAATTGTTATAAAATTGCTAGAAAACTTTGCTTTGCTTAATTCACTATGACGAGGGAAAATTGGTCTAAGGCTACAACTAAAGTTATGGCCACTAAGAAAGCAGTTCAGGATGATCAACAGGCGAGTGTTCCCGTCTCCCTTGGCAACAATGCCGGCCGGGGGGGGGGGAGGGGGGACTATCATAACTCTCCAATGTAGGTGTGGTAGCAGGATGTGGTATTACGTGGTTCAAAGGTTCAAAGGTTCATCGATATCGCCCACTATGGAGTACAATAATGACAAAAGAAGAATAAACTAAAATACTCTACGTTTTAGTTTATTCTTCTTTTGTCATTATAATGCTCCTTAGTGGGCGATATCGATGAATCTTTGAACCTTTGAACCACGTAATACCACATCCTACTATTACACCTGCATTGTTTGCACCCATATCCAGTTTAATTGATCGTTATATGGAGCAGTTTCATACCGCTGCGAGAGGATTTTGCACCCGTGTTTAGTTACGACAAGAGCTGAAAGAAAAACATCCTACAATTTGTCATTAAACTTCAGGAAGGGTACACAATGCTGGAAAGTGGTTGATACTGTATATTGTTCGATAGTATATATAGCTTACATTTTACGAAATCTCCATGAAGCACACAACTTCCTACTTGTGATACGTCAGCTTTAGCAACGAAACATTATGCATGGCTCTAGCAAAGAGCACACGCTTTGATCTGATTAACAAAGTGATGCCTCCAGCTAGCTTTCATGGAAGTCGTTGCAATTTCATTCCCTAGCGAATATAGGCAGGTCACAATATTTCATTAATAACAGTGCAGTGAATAGTTTCGCCATGATGAACTACCGTGTGAAATGCAAACATGAAACAACTTCACTTAGCTTAATTAGTATAACTTCATTTGTTTTTCTAAGCATGCGTGGTTGTAAAAGCCTCCTGGTTTAAATTTACAGCGATAAACTGCTCGATACAAAGATCAATGTAAAACTGGCTATGGCTGAAAAAAAATGTTGGTGGTAGTAGGATGTGGTAGTAGGATGTGGTATTATGCAAGGGTGTTTGCGCATGAGCACTTGAGGTGCTAATATTTCATAGCAAAGGATAAATGTGTTAACACATTTATCCTTTGCTATGAAATATTAGCACCTCAAGTGCTCATAGAAGATCTCCGGCAGCAGACATAGATCCATCCCATAGCATCTGCAAACCTACTTAGGAAGGACGGCAATCACTATTCAAGCATCGCATCCGCAAACCATGAGCCCTCTCTAGTAGTAAGGACTGCAGTCACTATTCATTACACTTTCACATTTGAAATAAAATGTGACAATTCAAATTTAACAGTCTAGGGATAATTTGTTTGCAATATGTCCACTGCAGCAGACTTAAATTACTCACAGCTGACAACAGTGAAATTCTTGTATAGTAAGGAATGCAGTCTCTTCTTATATACATGTATATGTATATAAATGAATTATATATATTTGACTGTCAACAGATAGTAGTGACAATTGCTTTCTAGCACAGGGACTAAATCCTCTGCATCCAATAACTGTGACTCCTTCTATTCAATAGTAAGAAGGAAAATATGCAATCAGTGCTTATCACACCAGTTTGTCTGAATGTAATGGTTTACGAGCTTGAATGAAAATAGTGATGCACAGCAAGTTAAATTATTTGCAATAACCAAAAACACAACTATTGACAGGAATCCATGTTTTATAGGTGAGGAACTTAATAGGGATACTGGGTGCTCATAAAGTGATCTCAATCATTTATGTTGGAGAAATAGTGAACCATGCATTAACGAAAACGTTAGGAATACAGCAACATGAAGACAGGTGATCTGATGGTGAAACATTTATGTTATAGGAGACCTGCAGCTGATGTTGCAAACTGCAGACCATGGTAAAGAAATTCAGAAGGCATTAGCCGATAGAGCCATTGATCCCCCTATGTTTGATTATAGTCAGCTCTATGACAAGTTTTAATTTTGTAAATGTGTGCTGAGAATGGGCCCTATATGTTTTCTTAGCTTGAGGCTGAAGTAAAAAGGTACAACACCTCCATCTCACACAGGGGGGAAGCAAGGCCACAGTCATTCCAATACAATCAAGATGACATGGAGACATAAGACTGAGAGACAAATGACTCTATATACACATATGTACCACAACCATGAAACAAGATGAAGTTGACCAAAAAGAAGAAGAATGACAAATACCAGGCCAATGATTCTAACTATTTGTACTCCAGGCATGGCTAGAGCAAATGCTAACATCCAACAAACTGGGGAAATGAACGTCTGCAATTCAACTTCATCACTCGAAGCTACAACACTTCTGTGTTCATTTTTTCCAACAGTACACCAATGAGCAGGGTACTAGTACCTGTATGTTGCTAGATGTTCTATAACAAAATGCACTGTTCAGTAAATGGGAAAAGTAGTGTATAGCATCGTCATGACTGATGATAGTTCTGCTGAGTGTTATGCAATTCTCACATTTTGCAAAGTAAATGGACATGGCTACATGATGCCAATAACATCACCCAATGTTACAGGGTCATCCTGATGCAAAAAGTAAAAGATCTAGTGTATGCAAAAGCTTAAAAGGAGATAGAGAAGGGGTACAAGCATTTTTTGAAATCTCCTGAGGTTCAAAGATATCCTCAATCCTCAGAGTACATACAAACCATGTGGCCTCATCACAAGGAACCGGCTTTGTGCTGCCAAAAAAGGATGGTTGTTAGAGGCAACCATGCCAACAATTACGCTGAAGCCAGGATGCATATTTCGAAAAACTGGTCTTCTGTCGCATAAAAGCTTCTAATCATCACAAATGTTCCATTAGATCATGGAAACAATTGAGTGATACTACCGAAGCAAGCTTCTCAGCGTTGCACATCCAGCACGGCAAACACACAAACTCACCTGAAAGGCATTTTTCACTTCCAAGAAATGTTGCTAAAAGACAGCAAAATACAGGGAAATGGTAGCTTAACCAATTGCTTTAACTAGATTTCTTACTTGTGCACCAACTCACATTGCCATCCACTTTTGATTGTTCGTATGAAACAGCACATTCCATTCTCCCCTTTTACAATTTAACCTACTTCTCCTTGCTATGGCAGACCCTCACCTGCTCAGAATCCCCTCAACTTGTGATCATCTGCAACTGTTCACTCCTTTCCTTCCTCGACTTTGTTTACATTCATTCTAATCATGTTTGGTGCAACAGTGTATGCATATACAAACATATACAGTGTTGAAAAACACGTTTCATCCATTAGCAATTCAAGTATATTAGTCCTACCGTATTTCTACATCACGTTGATCCTTCCTTCCGCTGCTTTACTCAGCTCGCTGTTGTTGCATTCCTCAACATTACTCCAATGTTTTGTAGTCAATAGCACAAGGAGTAGTTACCTAACACCAAACTAGAGGAATGTGGTCAAACATGTAGATCTGCGCATGTGCACTTGTGCAGGAAACATTCTGTTGCAGAAACTAAGCCCAAAGTGGTTCCAAGAAAAAAGTTCACGCCAGCGCCCATTCCTGTCCATGTTTTAAGGCATACCACAAGTGGCACTTTTTCGCAGATAATGCGCTGTTGTCGGTATACCCCCGTTATACTTCCGTTTACCTTGGGCAGGTTCAATCCTTCCCACAATCCCCAACCCCCGTTCGCTAATGAGAATCACAAAACAAACGAGCAACCCGTTCGTGAATGGGTTACACCTAGTTCCCTAAATAGCATAGGACAATGATGATAATATTCCTTTTCATAGAAGAATCACAGTTTCACAACACTGGATGAGGTCAGATTTAAATCAATGCATACTATATGCATGTATAAACCTTCCACATGTTTATTTGTAAGTAAAAGTTAGTAAAATGCCACTCTGGTTAGAACTGATTGTTCACGTATGTCAATCATGGAAAAAGATGAATCATCGATGTAAGGGATGAGTCAAATATACGTAGAAGTGCCCTTAAAACTGAGTAGGGTCAATTGGAGTGAAGAAAATGTTATTCCTTTCAAGTAGGATTCATACTCAGGGTTACATATCCTAGATTAAACATTTCTCTTCAAACTGAGTTATAAATAAACATGAGAAAGCATGTTTATAGAAGTAGACCGGATCACTTATCATGCCTGAGTGTTGTTAACAGCACAGATAACAATCATAACTGAAAAGTAAAACTTCCTCTGAGATCCTACATCCCATTTCTAATTATTCAATTTGTATTTAGGTTAAGAATTTATTGTAGATTGAGCAAAAGAATACAAAAGAGATGTATAGAGTCTGTAGGATGTTTGCACTCTTGCTTTTTTTTGGTTGGGGGGGGGGGGGGGGGGGGCGGAGGCTGCTCCTATACCTTATGTACAGGAGGCCAATTTGAACTTGGCCCATCCTTAACTAAGAAGTATTAGCAGAGTAGTTTTGCGAATCAGTCACGCAGCGAAATAGACAAATCAAACAAGAACACTTCGAAGGACGAAGGATCGAAAACTAGCACAAGGACAGCACAGAACACAAGACCGCACACATTTATATAGATACAGTGACAATCTAGAATGTTCTATATCATTCTGAAACTGTTCAGAGTGTTCCAGGGTCACCACATGGCAGGTGCATGCAGATGCAGAACATGATAATACAAAGAAACTTGTAAATAATTTACACAGTCTTTACATGAGTTACAAGGGTCAATATGACAAGAGGTGACCTTTCCAACACTCCTTCTCAACTTGCAGTCAAATTGATGTAACTCATTCCACACTTTTGTCTCAGTCGCTCAAATCTTTCTCGACTCAATCCTTTCGTTAGCACATCGGCGATCATGTCTTCTGTTCGACAGTACTTTAGTTCCACTCTCCTGTTGTTGACTTGTTCCCTGATGTAGTGATACTTAATGCCAATATGCTTTGTGCGGCCATGGAATTGAGGATTTCTTGCCATGCTGATTGCAGACTGGTTATCCTCATAGATAACTGTCGACTTGGTAGGTTCTTTATCCAGTTCAGTCGTCAGTTCTCTCAACCAGACAGCTTCTTGTGCAGCACTTGTTAGAGCCATTACTCTGC
This sequence comes from Crambe crambe, assembly GCA_963924555.1. NCBI lineage: Eukaryota > Metazoa > Porifera > Demospongiae > Poecilosclerida > Crambeidae > Crambe > Crambe crambe. The sequence continues at coordinate 11,769 of CAWUPZ010000097.1, forward strand.
TTCTGCTGTCAATAGAGCAACGCAAGTTTGCTTTTTACTTCTCCAGGTGACAGCTGTTGTTCCTATTTGAAACAGGAAACAGGAAGTAGACTTGCGATCATCTGCGTCACCTCCCCAGTCTGCATCCGAGTACCCAACACACTCCTTAGGCTCGTCGTTGGTATACAGTCGACCAAGATCTCTGGTGCCTTTCACGTACCTCAATGTTTGTTTCACCGCTGTCCAATGCTCTTCAGTGGGATCGCTGCAATACTTGGCTAGGTTGATTAGGGCAAATGCTACATCTGGTCTAGTCCTTGTAGATAGATACAGCAAGCATCCAACAGCTGACTGGTACAACACCTGATTAACACGTTTGTCACTGTCTCTGGCCTTGACAAGTCGTGAACCACAGCTGACAGGAGTTGTAACTGATTTGGCATTCTCCATTCCGAATCTCTCCAAAAGGGTAGTAGCATACGCAGGCTGCCCAATCCAGACAGACCCTTTGGATAGATCTTGGATAATTTTCACTCCGACGAAGTAGTGTAATAACCCCATGTCTTTCACTTCGAACCTTGTGGCTAACATCTCTTTCACTGCTTTGATTTTCTTGTCACTCTTTCCGGCTAGTATGATGTCATCCACGTATACAGCGATAAAGAAGATTTCTCCTTCTGAGGCTCTGTAGACGCAAGGGTCACTGCTCGTTTGTTCAAAACCCATTTCCTTAAGTCGGGCATCCAGAGTAGCATTCCAGCATCGCGGCGATTGCTTAAGACCATACAAACTGCGTTTCAGTCTGCAGACCAAGTTCTCCCGGCCTTCAATCACAAATCCTTCTGGCTGTGTCATATAGACATCTTCCTGTAGGTCTCCATTCAAAAAGGCAGCTTCGATATCCATCTGGTGTAGCTGCAAACCGTACTGGACTGCTAGAGCGATCAGCATTCGTACGGTCTCAAATCTGACTACTGGACAAAATGTCTCGGCGTAGTCCTGGCCGTGTTTTTGGGTGAAACCCTGAGCGACAAATTGAGCCTTGTATCTCTCAACTACTCTGTCACTGTTCCGTTTCTTTTTGAATACCCATTTACAGCCAACTGGTTTCCGACCTTCAGGTAGTTTTACCAAGTCCCAGACTTTATTTCTTTGCATTGATTGCATCTCCTTCTTCATCGCCGTTTTCCATTTCTCTTTGTCTTCTCCAGCCAGCGCTTCTTTCCTGGTCGTTGGGTCATTTTCAACAGCTACATTTACCAATTCACCATAGTAGTCTGGGGGTCTTCTTTCTTTTGAAGATCGTCTCAAATGTAGTGGTTCTGCTTCTTCAGGGGATCCAGTCTCACCGGCATCATCAGTGGAACCATTTCTGTCTTCATTTCCACCGTCCGTTGACAGCTCGATGTTGGCAAGACGACTCAGTTGGCTGTTGACTTGGTTGATCTCCTTCTTAAAACCATCTTCTTCTTCATCGAAGACAACATCGTGGCTGAAAAATGCTCTCTTCTTCTCAAAATCGTATAGTCTGTAGCCCTTTGTGCTGACACCATACCCCACAAGGATGCACTTTTTCGCCTTTGAGTCTAGCTTCTTTCGTTCATCCTTAGGTATGTGAGCATATGCAGCACATCGGAATCGACGAAGATGATCCAGTCTTGGTTTTTCTCCGGTCCAGGCTTCAATTGGAGTTGCTCCATCAACTGCTTTGGTTGGACTCCGGTTTCGCAGGTACACAGCTGTCGACACAGCTTCTTCCCAAAAAGTTTGTGCAACTTCGAATCACAGAGCATAGAACGTACTGCTTCAACCAGTGTTCTATTTAAGCGCTCTGCAACGCCATTCTGCTCTGGGGTTTTTGGCACTGTGAATTCGTGACTAACTCCTTCTTTCTTCAGGAAGCTCTTCATTTCGTTCGACACGTATTCGCCACCGTTGTCGGTACGCAATGCGTTCAACTTGTGTCCTGAGGAGTTCTCTACTAACGCTTTCCACTCAAGGAATTTGTCGAACACCTCACTCTTGTGCTTTAACATGTATACCCACACATAGCGAGTGTTGTCATTGACAAAGGTCAGAAAATACTTGGCTCCTCCAAGCGACTTTACATTTAGTTCTCCACAAACGTCGCTGTGAACCAGCCCGAGTAGCTTGGTAGACCTTTTTCCTCCCTCTCTTGGAAATGGTTGACGGTGAATCTTTCCTTCAACACATGACTTGCAAAAGTCAATATTCCTTTGAGGGTCATAGTCAAAACCATCAGCCATTTTCAGCTTGGCTAGCTTCTGGAGACTGCTTTCACTCAAATGGGCAAGACGTCGATGCCAGGTAGACTCTTTTGACAATTGCCGTTTATCTTTCACTGTGTTGACTTGGCAGAAGCTGGGTTGGCAATTCAAGTAATACAAACTCGACAATCTGCTTGCTGTAGCGATCCTTTTTCCCCAATGATTCGTGATGCTACAGACATCGTCGCTAAATTCGACTGTTTTCCCAGCTTCCGTCGCTTTCGACACACTCAACAAGTTGTACGACAAATCTGGAACCAGCAACACGTCGTGAAGCCTACACTCCTGCAGTACTCCACCGGGTAGTTTCATCGTCAGCGACACAACTCCATACCCGATTGCATTTAGGTTTCGTCCGTCTCCGAGAGTAACAGAATGCGGACTCTCAAGATTGTGCAACTTGACGAACGCTCTCTCGTTGTTGCAAATGTGACTGGTTGCTCCAGAGTCAACAATCCATTTGTTCAGATGTGGAGCATTTCCAGTTGACAATGCGCATGCAGTCAGACCAGCGTCACTGTCAGAGCTGCTACTTCGTGATGGCTTCGTCCGTGTTGTGTTAGCCTTGTTCCTAAAACCGCCTGCATTCCATCTCTCTTTCGTGAGATTATCCTTCTTTTGAATCTGAGTACGCTCTGCACAATTTCTCTGAATGTGGCCATACTTGTGGCAGTAATGACACTTGGGTCCTCTCCTTTGTCGGTGTTTCGCCACCATAGCTCCATCGTCACTCGTAGTCGTACGATCACGATCGCTGCGTTTACGTTCTTCGTGCAACAAGCGTTCCGTCACTACTTCCATGCTTGGAACAGTTGCATTTGCCTCCAATGCTGTGACCAAAGTGTCATAGGTGCTTGGTAGACTGGCTAGTAGATGCACTACTTTGTCCTCCTCATCCATTTCGGCACCTATCACTGAAAGCTCGTTGAAGATTTCAGTCATCGATTTCACATGGTCCTGGACGGAGTCACCATCTTTCAGTCGCAGTGAGAAAAGCTTTCAACGAAGTGCCAGTTTATTGTCCCATGTCTTCTTTTGAAACTGTTCGGCGAGTTTCCTCCACACTGTGACAGGACTCTCAGGATCACCAATCAGGTAGAGCAGAGAGGGTTCGATAGCCAGCACTATAATTGCAAGTGCTTTGTCCAGTTTGGCTTTGAATCTTGCACGAGTCTCGGCTGTGACCTCACCCTCTGGTAGAGTTTCCGTGCCATTGACGATACCCCATACTCCTTCTCTCATTAGGGTCATCCTGCACTGTATCTTCCAGGTTGGGTAATTCGATCCATTGAGAGGAACAACAGAGACAGCCCTCGACTCAGCCGCCATTGTATGCGAACAATCGCTACTCTACCGTGCAACAGAAATCAAAACTAGACTTAGGCTACTGGGCTCATAACCTATTAGCAGAGTAGTTTTATCGAATCAGTCACGCAGCACATAGACAGATCAAACAAGAACACATCGAAAAACGAAGGATCAAAACTAGCACAAGGACACAGAACACAAGAGCGAACACATTTATATACAAACAGTGACAATCTAGAATGTTCTATATCATTCTGAAACTGTTCAGAGTGCTCCAGGGTCACCACATGGCAGGTGCATGCAAGATGCAGAACATGATACATGGGTGTGTAATACAAGAAACTTGTAAATAATTTACACAGTCTTTACATGAGCTACAAGGGTCAATATGACAAGAGGTGACCTTTCCAACACCTACATCCAAGAAACTGGCCGTGCTGGTAGGGATGGGCAACCTGCATTCATAACCCTCCTGAAAGCAAGAATCTATCATGTTTGTGAGAAAAGCATCAAAGATTAAGCAGCCAATGACTCACAATGCAGGAGGAATGCTCTTTTCAGGAAAGTATAGATAAGGACCGGATCGTTTGTTACGCCTATATGATGTTAACAGCACCGATAACAATCAACCCTGAAAAGAAAGGCCTGCTCTAGCTGGGATCCCGACCCGGGTCCATCCTCGGTTTCCAGGACTTACGCTTTAACCAGTGTCGCCACTTGGTAGCTGCCCAAAAAGCTAGGACATCGAGTCGAGGTCAACTAGAGAGGCCTTAGTGCGTTATACAGTGTGGAGGAAGGCTAGTGCCAATCTTCTCCACACTGTTCGCTATCAGGGCTGAAATGCGTCATCGATGCTGTGTGATGGAGTGGGCGAGTGGCCGTTGGTGTCGGATCCATGCACAAGGGATACGCGAGTCTCCATGAAACATTGATAGCAATTATTACTACATGGGTGGAGACTCAAACGACAAACCAACGGCCATACGATCATCGATGACGCATATCAGCATCGATGATGCATATCAGCCCTGATAGCGAACAGTGTGGAGAAGATTGGCACTAGCCTTCCTCCACACTGTATAACGCACTAAGCCCTCTCTAGTTGACCTCGACTCAATGTCCTAGCTTTTTGGGCAGCTACCAAGTGGTGACACTGGTTAAGGCGTAAGTCCTGGAAAGCGAGAATGGACCCGGGTCGGGATCCCAGCTAGAGCAGGCTTTTCTTTTCAGGGTTGATTGTTATCGGTGCTGTTAACATCATATAGGCGTAACAAACGATCCGGTCCTTATCTATACTGTCTTCCAGCGTTGGCTTCTGGCCACCGACCGTGATCGTATGGCCGTTGGTTTGTCGTTTGAGTCTCCACCCATGTAGTAATAATTGCTATCTTTTTCAGGAAATGGATTGTTATAGACACACACACATTGGTAGTAACTGTTACTATTGTGATGTTTGTGGTTTAGCGTGTGAACGTGGCTCATATGCTCCCAAAAACTTGCTCAGTTTGTTTTTTAGGTTGATAATACTCATTAATTGTGTTGTTAATATTGACATCTAAATACCAAAACAAAACTCTTCACTTGAATTCTTAATGTATTAGCAACTCAACAAACACAGGGTTATCATGAGGACTGAACAATAACATAACAAAAGAGAGGTTAACTTTTTGTGCAATAATCCAACTAATCAAGTCATCTTTGTCTTCGCTTGTCAGTAGATCCTTAGGTTTCTTGAAGTGTGTCAATCTTCATCCAGCACAGATGGAGAAAGCTTGTAATTCCATTAATTCCTCCACAACAATGTTGAGATCAGGCACAGCTGATGGCTTCTTGGTCACTGCAGCTAACTTCAAACAGAATTATTCATTGCATACTCTAACTGCGTTATGTAACACCACTAAGGTTAATATTATTCATGATGACTAATCAGGCTTCACCAGAACAAATCTGGGGATGGGCTTGAAACCGGTCCTTACCTCACTTAAGGACTGGCACCGCTTATATACATACACACGCGGTGCAAAAGGCTGTAAAGGCATTATGACGTCACGTATAGACAAAGAAAGTGATTCTGTTTCTTATCTCTTTACACGCAATACGTGATTCGATTCATAGCACGTAAAATGTATTACAAGTTACGAACCGTGCTGTTCGTGTTCAGTTTTTTGATGTTGATCATCTTCGTCTCGTTATTGTTCTACTGGTCCATACCATTAACTGACGCACACGGATCATTACAACGGCTGACGTTCGCAAAGATGATCGCAGAAGATGAAAACCGCCCTAACGTGACTGAACGGCCTAGTACAACCCATCGAAAACAGCCCAAGAGAATCCTTTACTGGGGATACTACTCATTTCACGAATGGAGGGAGAGCTGGCCCATGGGGG
>CAWUPZ010000098.1:0-16562 GCA_963924555.1 Crambe crambe
GTAATTGCGGTGAGTTTTCTTGTAAGTTAGTAGGAGAGGGAAAGCCCTTTCTGGCAGTGTACACAGCAGAAAACAAGTCGTTTTCTTTTGTGTATTGAAAGGTTGATAAGAATCGAGGAAGAAATCCATAATAGTGGTAACGAAGTATGAGAAGTCTTTGTAGACAAACTATATAGTTAGCAATGCTGCTGAAATGGGAAGCTAACGAAGCGGAGTAAGCCTCCGCGCTCAATCTCTTTTCTAAAATCCACTTGCGCGATAGAAGTGCACCATGCAAGCTGACACCGCTGCGACGTTGCATTAAGAAGTATGTTTTACCAGCGCATCGGTTCCGCGGGCGCGAATCTCTTGTTCGTTGCTAGAAAACGGCCAACGACTCCCTAGTCGCGTCGTATAACAAACGCGCCCAAGGCAAAAGCGTCGCATTTGCTAGTGAGAGAGTCGCTTAGTCCATTAGCTATAGTTGTTAGTTTCTGTTGTTCATTTTTTGAGATTGTAGTTTCGCTAGTGAGCATTTCAAAGTTGAATTTTAGAAGTAGCATTTGTTTGAGTTACTATGAGAAGTAGTTTTTAAATAGTGTATAGCTAGTAAGCTATTCGTTCGTTCGTTCGCTCGTTCGTTGCTCACAAGGAGTTTTGAAAGAAACGGTAAGTTGAAACGTGCAAGTATACTATAGCTTTCATTTCATTTCATTTCAGCAGTCTGCGTGGTGGCCGGTCCGTGTATATTTCCGCCAAACCTAAATCCGTTTTCTAGCCAGTTTTGGATTTCGACAAATTGCGTTCGAAATCCAATTAACGTTATGAAAATCCAATTTTCGATGTGGAAACTTTCGGATTTTCGCACAACTGATTCCAATTTTCGTATAATGGAAAACTTTAGGATTTGGACACAACGCACGTCCAATTTCCTACATTCGCGTTCCAATTTCCCAATACGCAAACTTTCGGATTTTGTTACAATTGACCCCAATTTTCGAACAAGAGAGGTTCTGGATTTCGACAAAACCATCCAATTTCCTTATATCCAACTTTTGAATTTTGGACAAACTGACTCCAAATTTTGTACAATGGAAGTTTAAGATATTGGCAGAACACCCGTCCAATTTCCTACAATTAAGATCCAATTTCCCAATGCGCGAACTTTCGGATTTTGGTACAACTGACTCCAATTTTCGAACAAGAGAGGTTTTGGACTCCGACAAAACCGTCCAATTTCCCTATATCCAAACTTTTGGATTTTGATCAAACTGGCTGCAAAGTTCATACAATGGAAGTTTAGGATTTCGGCAAAACGCACGTCCAATTTACTACAATTACGGTCCAATTTCCCAATGCTCACACTTTCGGATTTTGGTACAACTAACTCCAATTTTCGAGCAATGGAAGATTTGGATTTCGACTAAACGCAAGTTCATTTTCCACAATTCCAAAGTTCTATTTTCGAAATTGCAATCCATTCTCGCCCAAAATCGAAAATTCAACTTTCCAAATAACACACGTTTGGAATTTCTGACGTCATTGACCGTATTTCTCAAATAACCGAACAGTTTTGGAATTTTATATTGTCATATTGCTGTTATTCTATGTCCCTACGAAGATGGTACTCCTACAACACTACCTTATCACCATCCATCTCATACATAACCCACACTGGGTTGTGCCGCCACTTGGAGCAGGCTAAAATTGCTGGAAACAGACACAGCAAACACACTAGATTTGGATCAGGTCAAGGTTGCTGGAAGCACACACGGCAACCACACTTTTTCCACAGCACTGAAAACACATACAATTAACCAAGCAGCAGTGAGTGGGCAGAGGCTCAGATAAGACAAAACAAAAGACAAAGATAAATTTGAGGTTGTCCGGCCCAAGACAACCTCCAGAAAAAACCCAACCTTTTTTTGCCTTGTCGGGAAAACGAAAAGCAGCTCCACCGCTAGCTGCAGTTTACATGACATAATTAAACAACAACAACAACAACAACAAGGAAACAAAATAGATTTTTCCACAGTCCGAGATAAGCCCAATTCAATTGCTGCTATTCTTGTTCAGCACTCCTGACCACCTGTATCAGGATAGAACTCATTACAGAAAACAACTGAACACATGGGAGAGGGAGAGATAGCATATTCCAACAACGTAGCATAGAATAGTTAATTCTTATTAAGCACCCCTTATAATACTTTCCACCCTTCATGTGATCCCCTTTCGCTTATGTGAGAGCTTTTTTGTCTAAATCCTTTCTCTCAAACGCCAGAAATACATCTCCCACAACACTACCCTTATCACCACCCATCTCATACATAACTCACACAGGGTTGTGCCGCCTTTTGTAGCAGGCTAATTTTGTTCTAAACACACAGCTAACACACTATAGTTAAAAAGAGAGCTGCAGTGTATATACCACCCTAAAGGCATAGTTTCTTGGAGACACCCAGCCTACTCTCCAACAAATCTTCCACGTAACCATCTTTTGTGTTCCCTGATCTCCATCTTCCATGCCTCTTGAAGTTGTGGTGACCTACACGCGATTAGCTGCTGCTGTGGCACCGCCGACATGGAGGCCATGAAGACCGAATTCTTCTGGGGTATACCCTAACTCCTCCAACTTCTTCTTCAACTGTTTCCTGAAGCAGGTATAGTTCATCGCCCTGATTCTCTCAGCGACTCCCTTGTAGTTAAGCTACAAATGGCCTGGAACAAACAACGCTGGTCCTATCACTGCATACCAGTCTTCCTCATGTACCCCTCAAGCAGTGCACTGCATGGACAAGTGGTATTGCTTTCTTGGCTATGGCTACTTCATCAAGCAGTCTTCTCCTGACTGGTATAATGGCAGTTCTGTGGACGAACAATGGACCCCAGTATGCAGCTCAACAAATGGCTGAGTTTGCTCATCACTATGGATTCCAACACGTCACTAGTAGTACCAGGTACCCACAAAGTAACAGCTTTGCTGAACGAATGGTGAAAACAGTCAAATGACTTTTGAAGTAATTCCAGATACTTACCTGGCACTATTGGCATGTTGAGCTACTCCCCTGCTGTGGTATGGATTCAGTCCTTCAGAGCTGTCAATGGGACAACGAATCAGGACCATTCTCCCACAAACTGCAACTCAACTTGTTCCAAAATTGCTAAAGGAACAGTCCTTTAAAGAGAAACAGGAGGTCTATGACCGACATCACTGAGTGAGGGACTTGCCCACCCTCCCAAGTGAGACCGGAGTCTGGGTTACTTCTGGGACACATTACAACGGAAGGGAGATTTTGGTCCAGGCTGAGTCACCACAATCATACCTAGTGGACACGCCTCCTGGAATTGACTGTTGCATCTCCTTCACCTAGGAGTTGTTCTGGGAAACCCGTCACCTTCGTCAGGATATGATCAACCCCTTCCTCAAAGGAAAGCCATGACACATTTGTAGACAGAAACTGCAATAATCTGCCATGTCAGTGGTATCCAGATCCACTTGATGGAAACAGGGACATGTTCTAAGGGGAGATGTGATACTGATGACTTGTTAGTATTATTGGCTCATGTCATATGATGTGTATGTATGATGTAAAAGTACAATTTAAATGATTGAGTTCTGTTCCTTTCAGACATTCTCCTGTAACTCATACATCGTGTTGCTTTGTTATTGAACTGTGTTAATAATCGGTCGACACTACATTAGGTACACCCTTGAACAGAACACAACCTGATGGTCCTGCAATAAAAAAGGACTCCAGCTTAGGGAGCTCAAATACATCCTTTACAAACCCTGCTAGTTGGACCCCATCTGGTTATATCCAGCAAAGGCCAGAATGGCGCTGATCGCCACTTGGGGACAACTTATGCACCTTTTGCTTTTGTCACTTTTGAGCGTGCTTGAGCAATTGTGGGTTCAGGTAAATGGTGGGCAACACCAGTTATTTTCACCACCCCAGTCACAAATACATGTATCAACCACTTCTGTTCCAGGGCACCAGTCTCATGAATTATATCTCGGGAGCTGTGCATTACTTGCCTTGGCGAACCTGTCTACCGTGAATGGGCCCCAACCTGCATTCAACTGGTTAAGACTAAGGGGTTGAGCACCCAGTCGTCATCATGTACCATTCTACTGTGATACTCCGCCCACAGATTTTCCTCCTTGGGAATCCACTCTGGCTAAAGCTTTATTTTGTCCTTCATACCTGTCACAAAGTTTGCCGGCACTTCCTGTTGCAACACGGGCTTCTTGCTTCCATGGAGCACTATTTTAACTACATTTTGATTATCAGCACACCACCTTATTTTTTGATTTCTAACTGTGCATAAAATGACTCTAGTATTAACTTTACTTCCCTGAGCTCCCGCCTGGTGGAAATCTGTTGGGCCTCTCATTTTGGCCATTGACCGGTCCCAACTCGCCCATCATGCTCAACTGAATATCCACTGTAACCTGTGTCACTAGCATCAGACTACATTATCCTAACTGCAGAGGGCTTTGGCTACATGTCCTGACCGTTGAACTAGCCTATACGGGGAGTGGGGGGGAAACGACGTGTATCCTCTGGCCAGATGTACTGTTTACGCAGAGCCCCAGTGCCCCCATCTACAGTGGCAGCCAGGTCCACTAGACGACTGCCAGTAGTAGGGGTCTTACCAGCAGCATTATAGGGGACAGGAGATTGCGGAGGAGTAGGCTTTCCTTCCAAAACTTTGGATGCTTCCAAAAGGAGGGCTTCATGCTCACTTGCATTATACAACATACTCATCATGCGCTATAGGTAATGCAGATTGACAAAGATACAGTACTCAATAGGACCAAATAACCTTCATCGGGTCCAATAAGGAGTACAGCAATCTTCGTGCACATGTGAAATATATTTATATGCTTGTTACAGGTGTGGTGCATTCATACATGTATACCAGAAGTATACAAGCTACACAAATAATTGTGCAAATAGAAGTGTACCGCATAAATGCCACAATGACTATTTATAGTAAACATCAGGAGTTAATGTTGATAGGTGTAGTATGGGGGTGTGGTAGCCACTCCTCCTAAGTGGAGAGATAGGTGGAATCATAGTTGAAACTCCCTCTCAGTATAGAGATGGGCAACCTCATAATGGAAACCTCTAAGACGGCATGAATGTAAGTACAGGAGACTCCCTCTCAATGTATAAATGGGTAGCCTTAGCTCAGACTCCCTCTCTGACTGGGTGACCCTCGGAGTGGCTGACTCGCAGAGTGATTGTCTTTCGAAGAACTTCAACATGCTCGACATGTATCTTATGGCCAGGTGTACCATCCACGCACAATGAGAGGGAGTCTCAACTACTTATGTCTATGCTGTGTTCGAGTTTTCTGTTACGAGGCTACCCATCTCTACACCGAGAGGGCATTTCAACTATGATTCTACCTACCTCTGCACTTAGGAAGAGTGGCTACCACACCCCCATACTACACCTATCAACATTAGCTCCTGGTATTTACTATAAATAGCCATTGTTGCACTTGCATGGTACACTTCTAATTGCGTAATTATTAGCTTGTGTATATCATGTATACATATATTATTATTTTGCTTAATGAAAATGAGTACAAGGCCCTCCTTTCAGAGGTAGCCACGGTTTTGGAGGGAGACTCTACAACTCCACATTCACCTGCCACTCTAATGCTGTTGGTAAGACCGCTACTATTGACTTTCGTCTGGTGGACATCGATGCCACTGTAGATGAGGGCACTGGGATTCTGCATAGACAGTATATCTGGCCAGAGGATACATGTCGTTTCTCCCCCTATCTGGCTCTTCTCGACCTCATGCAGCCACCCACGCAAGGCTGTCCACTTCCGTTCTAGAACCCTAAGCTGACCATATTCCATATCCAATTCAAAACATAGCCAAATAAAACACTTCTCTGGCATCAACTGAGACTCCTCAATATTAACACCCGCTCGCTCAGTATTATGGAATTGTCCTTCCCTTTCACCGCAACAACATCATCATCAATGTACACAATTGCTTTTAGCCTTGTACTCCTCCAATGCTTGACCATTGATCTCATCAACTTAGTGAACACATAACATGCAGTTGCAAAACCGAAAGGCAAATCACTAACCTAAGAGAATCAGGGAATATAAGCTATACCTGCGTCAGAGAACAATTCAAGAAGTTGAAGGAGTTAGAATATACTCCAAAAGAATTCAGCCTCTTTAGCCTCCGAGCCGGCAATGCCACAGCAGCAGCTACTGCTGGTGTACCTGACCACATCTTCAAGAAGCATGGAAAATGGAAATCAAAGAATGCAAAAGATGGTTACTTGGAACTTCAAGAGGCATGGAAGATGGAAATCAGAGCTAGAATGCAAAAGATGGTTACGTGGAAGATTCGCTGGAGAGTAGGCTAGGTGTCTCCAAGCTACTAGGTCTTTAGTGTGGTATGTACAATGCAGCTCTCTTTGCAACTCTACTATTTCTGAAAAACTTAGTTTGCTCCAAAAGGTGGCACAACCCAGCGTTGATTATGTATGAGATGGTTGGTGATAAGGGTAGTGTTGTGGGAGATGTATTTCTGGCGTTTGAAAGAAGGGAATTAGAAATAAAAACTCCCACATGAGGGAGAGGATATCACATGGGGGGTGGAAGGTATTATAAGCGGGTGTATAATAGGAATCGATCATTCTATGTATGCCATGTTATTGGAAAAGGCTATCTCCCCGCCTCCTTCCCACGTTTTCGGTTGTTGTCCGGTACAACCCAGTGTGGGTTATTCATGAGTTTGGTGATGACCACCTGGTTGTGTATGAATGGGATGGGTGGTGACCATCCGGTCAGGAGTGCTAAATAAGAATGGAAGCAACTGAAATTGGACTTATCTTGGACTTTGGAACAATGTATTCTGTTTCCTTGTTGTTGTTTTCTAATGTCATGTAAACTGCAGCAAGCGGCGGAGCAGTTTTTGGCTTTCCCGACAAGGCAAAAAATGAAATAGGCTGTTGGGTTTTTCCTGGAGGTTGTCTTGGGCCGGACAACCTCAAATTTATCTTAGTCTTTTGTTTTGTCCTTTCTGAGCCCCCGCCCACTCACTGCTGCTTGGTTAATTGTATGCGTTTTCAGTGCTGTGGAAAAAGTGTGGTGCTGTGTATGCTTCCAACAACCTTAACCTGATCCAATGTGTGTGTTTCCAGCAATTTTAGCCTGCTCCAAGTGGCGGCACAACCCAGTGTGGGTTATGTATGAGATGGATGGTGAAAAGGTAGTGTTGTAGGAGTACCATCTTCGTACGGACATAGAATAACAGCAATATGACAATATAAAATTCCAAAACTGTTCCGTTATTTGAGAAATACGGTCAATGACGTCAGAAATCCCAAACGCGTGTTATTTGGAAAGTTGAAATTTCGATTTTGGGGGAGAATGGATTGCAATTTCGAAAATAGAACTTTGGAATTGTGGAAAATGGACTTGCGTTTTGTCGAAATCCAAATCTTCCATTGCTCGAAAATTGGAGTTAGTTGTACCAAAATCCGAAAGTGTGAGCATTGGGAAATTGGATAGTAATTGTAGTAAATTGGACGTGCGTTTTGCCGAAATCCTAAACTTCCATTGTATGAAATTTGGAGCCAGTTTGATCAATATCCATGTGTTTGGATATAGGGAAATTGGACGGTTTTGTCGGAGTCTCAAACCTCTCTTGTTCGAAAATTGGAGTCAGTTGTACCAAAACCGGAAAGTTCGCGCATTGGGAAATTGGATCTTAATTGTAGGAAATTGGATGTGCGTTCTGCCAAAATCTTAAATTTCCATTGTACGAAATTTGGAGCCAGTTTGTCCATAATCCAAAAGTTTGGATATAGGGAAATTGGATGGTTTTGCCGAAATCCAAAACCTCTCTTGTTCGAAAATTGGAGTCGGTTGTACCAAAATCCGAAAGTTTGCGCATTGAGAAATTGGAACGCAAATGTAGGAAATTGGACGTGCGCTGTGTCAAAATCCTCAACTTTTCTGGCATTCGAAAATTGGAATCAGTAGTGCGAAAATCCGAAAGTTTCCATATCGAAAATTGGATTTTCGTAACGTTAATTGGATATCGAATGCAGTTTGTCGAAATCCAAAACTGGCTAGAAATCGGATTTAGGTTTGGCGGAAATATACACGGACCGTGGCCACCCCCGTTGGTTAGAAGAATGGCTTGGTGACTTGTTGGCACGTTTGTGACGGCTGTAGCAGTTGAAAGTTGAGCAGTGTGTGCTATCGTTGGCTACTCGCCTGACTTGACAGCATTTTATGTTTCCCGACTTGACAGCAATTTTTTTTTATTTTTCGTACAAGTTGCTGCATGGTCATGCAGGAAGAGCTGTTAGTGGACCAATGTGCATTGAACCCAAGACCGAAATAAATCTTACTCAGCATTCTTTTTTCCTGGCACCACGGTGGAGATTTATTCATAGGTCCCATTTTGCAGGGTTTACTTTTTCTACTCCAATTGAAATTAGGAATTTCCCCTTCATGTACAGTTTTATATCTCTTGTTTATGTAGGTCATGCGTAGTGGATACTTATTTAGTGATATTTCAATCTTTGTCATTAGGCGGTGAATAGCATTGTTTAAAATTGTTTAAAATGAAAGGCTTTTTTGAAAATTAGTGGTTGTTGGCGAAGGATAAGTGGTGTTTTTGAAGGATATATGCTGTTAATTGGCTGAATTAAAAGATGAAAGTTTTGAAGGATATGCTGTTAATTGGCTGAATTAAAAGACAAAAGTTTTGGCTTGGATTTGCTATATATATGTGAAAGGGGTGTGTGTGGCCATTGGCCTAGTGTTTGTAAATATATTTTTATTGTTGTTTGTTAAAGTAAGGTATAAAGTAGTTCTCTAAATTTCTGATGGTAAATATGTCAAGTTGAGGAGATGTAGCAGCTAATGTCAGTCTGTTGGTTTTTGTTTGTGGCTGTATCTTTGAGAAAGGGACCCTGTCACACAAAAACATACAATTGTCAACTAATCCCTTAAACAAGGACTAGTGCCTATGGTAATACTTTGATCAAAGCTTTCTGTTAGCATTTTCTGTGTGTAGTTGCCTTCCCTTAGTTCTGGGCCAAGTTTGATAGCCCATTTGAGCCTCTGTGTGTGAAAACAACAGAAAAGCATGCAAAGTGATCCAAATTGAACAGAAAGTCAAGCAGAAATGGCTGTTTTGATGCAATAGTCCCATTTGATTACTCTGGCATCCTAATGTGTGTTAATGTGGTCCTGTAGCAGGTATGATAGTGATTGAGAGGCCATTTTCATACTAAGCAAGGGAATTTCAGGGTTGAATTAATACGCAAAAGAAGTTTTTTTGTGTGATAAATGTCCGTTTTGTAAGATCCAGTCACATTTGTACATAAACAAGAATTGCATCCTACTTTTTCAGGTTACTTAACAACTGTATCTCAATTTTAAACCGATAAATTAGCTTCAAATTGTTGTTATTAGCAAGATATGAACATAAATTGTTTGTTTTTGTATGTTTTAGTAAGGTGATTATCTTTGTTTGCTGAGATGAGGCTTTTATTGCATCTTGTTTCATTTTTTGTTGCTGTAGAAAATGGCGGATTTAAGTGAACGGTGTCGGCGTGCATTTGATGATGGCCGCAAGGAAGATGCACTGAGATTGTTAGCGGAAGTGGAACAACCAGATCCACATCTTGTCCATTATTCTGCCATGCATGGTTGGGTAGAAGTCTGTAGGCAGCTAGTAGAAAATTACAATCTAAGTCCTACAAAAGAGGCCACCATCCCCATTGGTGGACATTTTGATTACCTTAGGCCATTGTATTTGGCATGTGAGTATGGCAGAGTGGAAGTGGTCAAGTATTTACTTACCCTTCCCCCTGTCATGCTCACTGTCAATGAGGGTAGTAGTGGTGTCTATCGTTGGAGTCCCCTTGAGTGGGCATGTAGGCTTGAGCACTTGTCAGTGGTAGAAGTGCTAGTAAGTGAACCTTCTGTCCACATGCCTGACAACCTTCCCAGCAACAAGTTCCTTGTTCTCTCCTTGCTGTCCAGAAGAATGAGTGGGAGCACTGAGTTCCCTATCACACCCTATTTCCCCGTGCTCATGGCCGGTAACACTGCCGCAGGGAAGAGCACACTGACCAAGGCCATGCTACAACTGACTCAGTCCAGCTACTTCAGTCATGGCGGAGCGATGGTCACTGGTGTGAAGACCCTGACAGCGGGTATCTGCCCCTCAAAATGCTCAGGGTAAGAACACATACATGTTCCTCTTGTCTGTCGCTAGGTTTGTTTAGCTAGCAATGCTTTGGTTGATGTGAGAATGGCTTCCTTCCCTCCCTTTCTCTGTGTCCACTTCTCTCTGTCCTTCTTTGTGGTGGTAACCATGGAAACGACTCAATGTTTCCCTAGCAACAGCATGTGAGGCTGTTTTTGAGGTGTATGTGTGTAGCGCTGGTCCCTGTTTGTAGCAGCTGTTGTTGTAGTGTGCCTGTTGTCTTGTCTGAGCAGGCATGAGCCATTATAGCACTGTGGACAAGTAGCACTACATGATTATAAGACTGCTTATTTGCTTGTGTGTGTGTGTGTGTGTGTGTGTGTGTGTGTGTGTGTGTGTGTGTGTGTGTGTGTGTGTGTGTGTGTGTGTGTGTGTGTGTGTGTGTGTGTGTGTGTGTGTGTGTGTGTGTGTGTGTGTGTGTGTGTGTGTAGGTATGCATGAATGCTTGGTGTATATGTGTGTGTTTGTGTGTGTATGTGTAATCATATGTCTGTGTGTGCGTGCTCATGCATGCGTGCATGCACTTTGTGTTTGTCTATGTGCGTGTGCATCTTGTGCCTATGTGTGTGTGTGTGTGTGTGTGTGCATGCATGTTTGTGTGACGCATGTGTATGTGTATATGTGCATGTGTGTGCCTGTGTGTGTGTGCGTGCGTGCATGGTGTGTTTGTTTGTGCGTGAGTGTATCTGCGTGTGTGTATGCATGTGTACGTGCGGGTGATGTCTAATTTGGTGTAGCCGTACCGACCATGGCTGGTCACAAAGTATTGAAGATTTAATTTCATGCATGGACACAAAGGAGATCAAAAGTAAAAATTATACAAAATGACAGTTGATTTGCGTAAGACCAAAATTTGTCCGAATTGAAGATTTGTCACACACATTAAGAAAGTCTTAAGAATGTGCAAGTATTGCTGGGATTAGTTGTATGATGGTTGAGTCTAAGTTTTATGTGCACAAAATGTCGTAATTCGGGAATTTTCGTCTGGAAAAAATTACATAATAAATTTTCATGTAAAAATTTTTCATAGAATGCGGGTAGCCTACGAAATTATTTTAACGAGTGATTTCATTTACACGTGTGGCGGCACATATCATCTTTACGTTGAAAATACTCGAGAATCAACATACTTACTGATCATACTTCAAACCTGAAAATATTCTTTCTCTAGCCTAGACAAGCCTCGTGTTATTGAACTGTATTTACTGGTGTTCTTAATATTCGTAGTGTAAATATTTTGTAAGATTTGATTTCGTAGACTTGCGGAACTACGAAATTTTTTTAACTACGAAATTATCCCAATTTACGTTGTAAGGATTGTGTGTATCAAGAAGTACGGTAGTACTTCTTAGTTAGGGATGGAGGAGGTTTAAAATGGCCGCCTGTACATAAGGTATAGGAGCAGCCCCCAGAAAAACAAGGCAGAGGAGTGCAAAACGCCTACAGACTACTTCTCTTGGCTATTCTATTGCTAAATCTACTCTACAAGTTCCGCTAACCTTTAACAAGGCCGAGAAAACCAAACGCGAAAATGTCAATTTTGTTCATCTTCTTTCTTTCTTTCTTTCTTCTGTCACGCATAACTCGAAAACTACACGGTGTATGCAAATATTATACATACCAAACGACTGCTCTGCGACCGAACATCTTCCTTTTCTGGTTTGGGGCGGCGTACGAGCTACGACTGGAGAGCTACGGCCAAGAAACGGTCCCCGAGTATGCAAGACGAGCGTGTTCGTCGACTTCTGGGGCTTCTGTTTACGTAATCCGGGTGTGGCACGTATAGTCAGGCCACACCCGGACTACTGAACGCGTGTGTACAGTGTGCGACGAGTTTAGCAGGCAACTGCCAGCAAGCAGAAGTAGGACTACAGTTTTGTCTATTTACTTGATGTTGAAGACCATCTTAGTGCCACAAGACGCCTTTGTGCATCTAGATACCTTTGGATCTCCGCAACGCGATAGCGCCTGTGTTTGAAGGTGAGTATAGTTGTGACTAGCGATCATCTCGACAAAAGTTCTGTTTGGAAGTCGCTGGTAGCAGCTAAGCTAGCTGTGCGGGTGTAGCTGGAGTTCGTTTGGAAGTCGCTGTTAGCTAGCTGTGTGTGTGTAGCTGGAGTTCGAACGTACGTTTTCAACTTGTTTGTCTCCAGCGCGAAACGCGCTTGTCTCCAGCGCCAAAAGTGTTCGTCTCCGGACCATGCAGCACAAAACGCGTTCGTCGCTAGTGTGATGTCGTGTTCGGAGGTGAGTAGCAGAGACTATCTCGTTGCTAGCGATCAACACGTCGTCTGCAGTGTGATATCGAATTTGGAGTTGAAACGAGTTGTATTTGAAAGTTGGTTTAGAAACCCCCCAAAAAAGAACAGAAACTAGGGGGAAAAAGTTTCTGAAAAAAACTTCATTTGGAGTAGGGATGGAGCTGTAAAAAGTACAGAAACAAGGCAGGGACGAGACTCAAGAACACCACCCGACTACGGAACAATGTCAGCCTCCTCTCTGGCCTCCAACGCAATGCACTTGCATCCCTAGTTTGCTTTATTACTTACACAACAAAGCAAACTAGGGATGCAAGTGCATTGCGTTGGAGGCCAGAGAGGAGGCTGACATTGTTCCGTAGTCGGGTGGTGTTCTTGAGTCTCGTCCCTGCCTTGTTTCTGTACTTTTTACAGCTCCATCCCTACTCCAAATGAAGTTTTTTTCAGAAACTTTTTCCCCCTAGTATAAACAGTAGTACAGTATACGGTAACTATTCATACAGCAATTCTGAACTAGCTGCTGACCAGGGGGTTCTGGTGAACAATCTACCATCATTCAAAAAAGAAATGGAACATTAGATATACTGGGGCCTGGGCTGAGAATGTGTCTCAGATAATCCATTTTGAAAATTTTGCCGGGGGGGGGGGGATGCCCCTGGACTGGACCCCCTAACTATGGCTGTGCTTTGTGCACGTCCCACACAACACATCACCCTCACTCATTATTACTACACTAGGGAAAAAGTTTCTGTAAAACTTGATTTCAAGTAGGGATGGAGCTGAAAAAAAGTACAGAAACAAGGCAGAGGTGAGAGAACGCAAGAAGACTACCCTACATCTGCAAAAATACACACCAGATGTAGGGTAGTCTTCTTGCGTTCTTTCATCTCTGCCTTGTTTCTGTACTGTTTTCAGCTCCATCCCTAATTGAAATCAAGTTTTACAGAAACTTTTTTCTCTAGTTTCTGTTTTTTTCGGGGGTTTCTAAACCAACTTCTAATTAGAAGACGAACGCGTTATCGAGCTGGAGACGAACCCGTTTCACGCTGGAGACGAACGCATTGAAAACGCGCATTCGAATTTAAGCCACACACACACACAGCTAGCTACCAGCGACTTCCATACAGACCTTAGGCCGAGATGATTGCTACTCACAAGTACTCACCTCTGAAAATGGGCAGTATCACGCTCTCGTACTCACCTCCGAGTATACGCTACATCCACAAGTTATATATACGCAATAGCATTCTCCGCTAGATTAAACGGTCTTCAAGTAGACCAAGTTGATAGAGAAAACGATAAACGAACTTCTACTTACACACAGTTAGTTCTTAGCAAACTCGTCGCTGCCTGTAACCTCGCCTACATGTAACGCACGCGTTCAGCTGTCCAGGTGTGGCCTGACCATACGTGTCATGCCCACACAATTATTGCGCGAAAAGCTAAAAAGCGTATGAAGGAGAACGCGAAGCGTGTTTGAGACAGTTTTTAGGCCATAACTCTCCAGTCATAGCTCGTACACAGCTCAAAACATGTAGGAATAATCTTCATTAGCAGAGCAATCGTTTGCTATCCTTAATAACTGCACACACCATATAGTTTTTGAGTTATGCTTGATGGAAAAGAAGAAGATGAACCAAATCGAAATTTTCATGTTTGGTTTTCTCGACTTTGCTAAACGTTAGCGGAGTTTTTAGAGTAGATTTAGCAATAGAATAGCAAAGTGTTGTAGTCTGTAAGCTTTTTTCACTCCTCTGGTTCGTTTTTTTGGGAGTTGCTCCTATACTTTATGTACAGGCGGCCATTTTAAACCTGGGCCGTCCCTAACTAAGAAGTACTACCGTACTTCTTGATGACAATAATGATTGAATCCACTAACAGTAGACAATGCCCTGGCCTGTACCCGAATCATAGCACGAGAGACACGAAGATGGCAACTACGTAACTCTACAATCCAGCTGAATAAAGCCTCCTCCATGTCCCAATCTCGCGCTCTTCGTCCTGCAGCCTCCTTTGACTTCTTCTCCGCACACTCCACAGCTTTAAGCTTGAAAGAAATGTCATAGCACTAGCGCTTGGACATTGTGCCACGTGCGCATTAATTTTGTGGGTGGAGCTAGCAATTGGAGACCCGGATTAATTCGAGACCCGGCCTCTATTAGCTACTTGACTCCGTTTACACCCTGCGTCTAAACGAGGCCGGCCTTATTCGCTTATTCTGAAGGGGCCTCTATTCGAGCAAATACAGTACACATGTAACTTGAAAACTAGACGGTGCATGTGAATATTGCACATACTGTACATGCACCATAAGACTGCTCTACTACAGGGCATGTGCCTTTTCTGGTTTGGGGCAGTGTACGAGCTACAGCCTCAAACTGTCTTCAAAGACACATCGTGTTCTCATTTGGATGCTTTTGGGGCTTCTGTTCACGTGTTCCAGGAGTGGCACATATAGTCAAGCCACACCTGGACTACTGAACACATGCATTGGTGCGACGAGTTGCTAGCAACCAACTGTGAGTAAGCAGAGGTTCGATTTTAGTTTTTTTAGTTTACTTGGTCTTGAAAACCAATTCAGTACAATGGAAGATGCCTTTGTGCATAAAGATATAACTTTTGGATGTCTG
Source organism: Crambe crambe (assembly GCA_963924555.1). Classification (NCBI taxonomy): domain Eukaryota; kingdom Metazoa; phylum Porifera; class Demospongiae; order Poecilosclerida; family Crambeidae; genus Crambe; species Crambe crambe. The sequence goes on from CAWUPZ010000098.1 coordinate 15,141, forward strand.
CAGCGTGATAGTAGTGCCCGTTTTCGGAGGTGAGTAGCTGTGACTAGCCATCATCTCGGCCAGAGTTCTGTGTGGAAGTTGCTGGTAGCTAGCTATGTGTGTGTGTGGCTGAAGTTTGAAAGCGCATTTTCGATACGTTCGTTTCCAGCGTGAAACATTTGTCTCCATTCCCAAAAGTGTTCGTCTCTAGCACAAAATGCGCTGGTCGCCAGTGATACACACCTTTGTTTGCAGTGTGATATCATGTTTGGAGGTGAGTACCAGACCCTATCTCGTCGCTAGCAATGAACGCATTTGTCTGCAGTGTGAGCAGTGTGATTGTCGTATTCAGTGGTGAAACGAGTTGTATTTGAAAGTTGGTTTAGAACCTCTCCCCCCCCCCCCCCCTCCCCCTAAGAACAGAAACTAAAGGGAAAAAGTTTCTGAAAAGTGTTCATTTCGAGTAGGGATGGAGCTGAAAAAGTACACAAACAAGGCGGGGATGAGAAAGCCTCAAGAACCCTACCCCCTCTACGGAACGATGTCGGGCCCCTTCTCTGGCCTCCAACGCAATGCACTTGCATCCCTAGTTTGCTTTGTTGTGTAACAGCTTGTTTACACTAACACAGAACCGTTCTCGAACGGTTTCCACGGAACCATTCCGGATTGGTCCAGAATGGTTCTGACGCCCGTTTACACTTTCCAAAGCAAATTGGTCCCTTGCATTCCGTTTCTCACAAATAATCATATATATAGCAAAACACGCCTCTTCCGCTGAAAACACACTCACTAAATTGGTTCGGTTAATAGAACATACTTTACTGTCGTAGGAGTTCGATCGATCAGTGGATTCCTTTGCTGTTTCAGCTTAAATTACATCGTGCCCTAGGTCGCCATCGTTTGCTTCAATCTGCTAATAGGTGTATGGCTTTGCTAAACCATTGCATTTCACGTAGATAGTTTTGCATGGTGCTGCTTTTGACAGCAATTTTAATTTGCCTGTTCACTGCCAGAGCGCTGTGCGAGTCCTGGAGCATCTCACGATCATCAATACGGTGGGAAGATGTAGCATGCAACGGAATAGCATTATGAACGCCGATTAATTCACCGAATATCAAGAAGTACGGTAGTACTTCTTAGTTAGGGATGGAGCAGGTTTAAAATGGCCGCCTGTACATAAGGTATAGGAGCAGCCCCCAGAAAAACAAAGCAGAGAAGTGCAAAATGCCTACAGACTACTTCTCTTGGCTATTCTATTGCTAAATCTACTGTATAAGTTCCGCTAACCTTTAACAAGGCCGAGAAAACCAAACGCGAAAAAGTCAATTTTGTTCATCTTCTTTCTTTCTTCTTTCTTCTTTTTCTGACAAGCATAGCTCGAAAACTATACGGCGTGTGCGAATATTATACATACCAAACGACTTTTCTACTACTGGACATCTT
>CAWUPZ010000099.1:0-19028 GCA_963924555.1 Crambe crambe
CCCCCTAGCTATAGGATTGGGTGGACCAATTCTTGGCTTGAAATTGCTTTGAATTGACATCTCTGAACTACAGTACTGCAATTTGTACACGTGTGTTGTATGTGTATACATGCATGCTGTAAATTATTGTTAGTTTTAATTGAAAATTTTTTGTGCATTCAATTTGCATAGCCTATGAAATTTCCCAAAAATACGGTAGTAATTAAACTTTGGAGAAGTCCACGAAAAAATCTAATGTACAACAGGGACTTGAACCTGGAACCTTCCTTATAATATAAGAAGCTAGACTAGTCTTATTGCTGAGCTACTGGATATAGAACAGAAATAAGATTGCGTATAGCAACACTATACATGTATGTGCATGTACGTAGCTAGAGGCCTTGGCTGATTCCATTCTCTCTCTCACGTTCACGATGACAATACTGCCTGTGACAAGGTGGAGATCCCCTGTGTACAGAGTTACAAGCCTGGGTGACAGACACATTGTCTGAGTGGACATTCTCCCTCTCCACCACCTCAGCCTCAGCTCAGTTACATTGTGTATCTCTTGTGGTGCATTTATACAATAGAATTTCAATGCTCAGTGCCTTTACTTAGGGCTTTCGCGAATAGATGAGTAAGTACATTGTGAACCTAGTGGACAAGAAATCGATTCAACTGGGTACTCAAACCCGAGACTTTCTGTACACTAGCCAGATGCTGTACTAGTCCCATGGCGGAGGAGCAGAAACCAATGTAGTAGCACTAGCTAGAGGCCTCAGCTGATTCTCTGTAACTGACCTTTCACTCTTTCATGATGACAGCACTGCTGTGATAAGGTGGGAAATCTCACTCTCGTTGGTCATTGTTACTGAAGCTGTATGGCAGCTGAAACATTTAGCTATATTTTTCAAAGTTCATGCCTATAATAGTTCCTGTATCTTGTTAGCTCATCCCAAGTGAATGCATACTGCATACATGTATATACATGTACGTATATGTATGTATATAAGCACATGCATATGGTACATATTTGCATGTATGTTGTGTGTATGTACATGATGTCATCATGCATTCATAAATCACAGATGAGGCTGATTTCAATGAGCCACTGAAACTCATGGATATGAGCCACAGTGCTCCACTTATGGGTGATCTTGTTTCTGGCAGTTCGGGCAGTGATGCTATGGATATTACGCTCAACGAGTCAAAGCAGGCAGAGCCTGAAGTCCCTACCAACACATCGCAAGTCCAACCAACTCTGGCAGCTGATTTTTTCAAGCAGATTATTAGCACAGCAAATGCTGAAAAGCTAGTCAGTCAGCCTGCTGAGTGCATTGATGGGGCGGTTGGAGGTAGCAGAAGTAGCAACATCAGTGCAGTCATCGATACCACTATAGGATGTATGTCACTCAGTCTTACCTGCATGGACAAGGAGAGCTCCTGTGATCATTTGAGTTGCACCCTGTGTAGCCATGAAGATACTAGCCTACCAGAGCATTCTTCACAGCCAACTGAGCCAAGGTTGGTTGAGGTCAGCAGTCCTTCTCATCCTCGGGGAGATGATGACTCTAATGATGGAAGTATGCCTCTCAGCTTCACCTGCATGGACCATCACACTCCCTCCTCCAATGGTCAGAATCACACTCTGTACACCAATCAAAACACTGACCTCCAAAACAGTTCCCCACAACTGAAGGTGGTCAGTGCCAGTAGTCTATCTAAGGCTCATGCCGATGATGGTGCTCAATGCACAATGACTACAGAGAAGATGGACAAATGTAGCATCCAAAAGAAGCCAAAGTTGCATCAAGAAGCTGAGACAGCACATGACCAGTCAAGAACACAGCACAACACGGATGATCCCACAACAGTCAGCCATTCTGTTGCCTGTGATCCATCTGAGCATCGACATCTGCAACACAAGAAGCCACTTTTCCCGTACAAATTTCACAGCAGACCTTGTGTCAATACTTCAGCTATGGCTAGGAGTATCCCAATTGGTGATCTGTCTCAGTTTGGTGTACCGAGGCCTCTTCACTCCTCTTTAGCAGTTAGTAGCCTTCTCAGTAGTAAATCTCCTTCACTAACACATCTGTTAGTTTCCAAGAAGGAGGCTACCAAGGCGAAACTTCCATTTCCACCACAGCCAAAAGAGTGTGATGAGCCCGAGCTTCACAAAGTGTCTCCGAGTGAAGAGGTGTTTTCCTCCTCTCACATGTCATTGGACACTGCAAAAGATGTGCTCCAAGCTCCTGTGTCTCCAGTTCCCTCAAGAAGTGAACAAGACAGAAATTTGATGGAGGAACATCCTGATACGTTCTCAACGAAAGTGATCAACCAGACCCTACCAATTTTACATCCTCATGAACTCACTTTCAATTGGTTGCAAGCATCCTGTGATGACAGTCTGCCTCTAATTGAGCAGAGCTCTCAGAGCAACCACCCCAACACCACTTTAGAAGATGATTGTTCCACTTCTTTGCAGCTCTGCTCAATGATTAGAGATCAACAGTCACTGGTTTCAACATCACCTGTCACAAAACACCTAATAGATGGTGAATTCTGCAATGTTCTTCACTCAGTGCCCAGTAAGAAGCAAGCAGGGCCTAATAGCGAGTCAGCAGCATCTCCTGATCCTGAAACAGCTAGTGTTCACCAGTCAATAGCTTCTGACAGCAGTATGCCAATTTTGTCTACAAACCTAGAGTTTGATCATCACGTTGGAAGTGAAGAATTTCCTCATTTGCCAAAATCAGACAGCTCACTTCTTACACAGTCAGACTCGGAGGAAGTCCTAGCTAATGGATATCAGGTGGAGTCAGTGTGTCCAGATTTCACACTCAATGATGATGCTGATAACCGAGACTTTGGATCTCTCTTATTGGAACTTAAAGAACGGTGAGCACATCTGATTCATTGTGTAGAAATACTGCTAAACATATCCCTCAATTATTATTTTTCCATGCAGCCTCGATACTGCTGTAGCACTGTTTGAGCAGAGATTGTGCAGGTCTGAGTATGATGCTGGTGATAATGTCCTCAAAACTACCCTGGAAAAGTGTCTAAATACAGTTATGATGTGTGAGTGTATGTACATACCTACCTATGTATGGGTGTGTATGAATAGGTATGTATTAATTTTATGTATGTATACATATGAACAGTATGTACTATGCTACGTACAGTACATTACAGATCATTAGAGTCAGAGGCTCCAATATCCAGGATGGTAATCTAATTAAGCCCTTCAATTACGAGGATATCCCTCAGTGAGCTGACAGCCTATTATATGATTTTAACCACTATTTATGAGTTTAGTTGGCACTTATTTCAGAATTAGACTTTTATCTGGCACAGTCACAGTATGCTCAGTTTCTCTGTGTTGATTACGTACATACATACATACTCTCATCCATGACAGTCTGCTTTGCCTTACGAGCATTCTGCCACTTGGCATATACATGTATGTTTACATGCACACACAACTAGCTTCATCCTCAACTCTGCGACATACATATGCAACACTGCAACAACAGCTACAATCAAGAATGTTCTATTTGCTATGTACTGAGACCTCACATGGTTTGAGAGAACAAAGAGACTTGTTGGCAATACCATTCCCACTGTGGCCTCTACTTAGGTTCTGCCTTTCCATTTACATGAGGCTAACATCCCTCTGACTATGAACCAAATCTCATACCCTGTTCTAACTGTACATGATGTACAATTGCACATGCACCAAAAGTTTCCAAGTTGCACAGTACTTGGACTACATGCATGTGCATAGCAGTGTCATGTACATGTATGAGTTAGCAGATTAATTAATGAACCAAATATTTTGTCTCAGATTGCAGTAGCCTTGAAGTTCTTATGGAATTCCGAGTACTATGTGGTCACACTGCTGGTAATAGGAGGTACACAACTGAACTTCCCTCACCTCCCATGGGTGGACCAGATATCAGTGGTACCAAGCTCCAAAAAATAAGATGGATCAATGATGTGGTAATTAAATAAAGTTTTCTATAATTTTAGCTTAAGGATAGAACAGCTCCAAGTGCATGCATACAAACTACATGCTATGTACTAGAATGTACATTGTTCAACTACATATATATATAGTGACATATATGTACATTCAAATGCACACATATATGTACATGTACCGGTGTATCTATAACCATATTTCATCTTGTGTGTGTAGATAGAAGTGCTACACTGTTTGTTTGAGCTCACTGAAAATCTACTGGAACAAGCTGGAAGGTATGTATACTATTCAGCATACTATGTACATGAGCACTAACATTCTGCAGCTTGACTACACTTGATTACCTTATGATGATGATCACATGAGAATGTAGAGAATATAAAGTAGCTGCAGAAGTTCTGAAATAGGTTACTGCCTTACATGTACCAGGGTTTCATACCGGAGAGGGGAAAGGGGGGGATTCTCCTCTAACTAAAGTTTCCCCCCCCCCCCCTAGGTTTCAGACCAGAATTAAATTTAAAGAGCATTCACCAACACATGTGACACATCAGTCTGTTGGCACATATAACTAACACTTTAAAAATTGATAATGTCAAAAATGCTCAACCTCAGAGAATGTAAAGAGCAGTGTCTCCTAGTAGTGATTTTTAGGGTGGTGCACCCCACTTAGATTAGTGGCTGAAGGTAATCTCATAACAAGAAGCACATACATGTAGCTATATACACATGTAGCTGATTTACACGCATATATATATATATATACATGTACATCAAGCCAAATACTACAACAGCAGCAAAGCAGCAAATATTTTACCGTTCAGATGGCCCCAGAATCAATCTCAGAGGATCTAAAACTCCTTAGGGGGCCATGAACTGACACGCCGCGCTCGCACAATAGCCCACTACATACGTACAGGTAGGTACCCATTTCCACTTCAGCATCAGATTAGTTTCCCCTCCCTAACTTAAAATCCTGTATGAAACCCTGCATATATATAGCCTGGTCAGTACAATGATATACATGTACATGTACCTGTAATGGGGAAGCACTAGCTCTTATAAAATACACCGACGCAAGTGATAAATACTTTCTACAGCCAATGTACACTCCTTAGGTGTCAACACTCAGAATATTTACATACATACATACATGTAAAATTCACAAGAGTTTACATTCTCCTTTAGATACTACGCTTGGAATCTGGTTTGCTGGTCCAGTGACAGAGTAAAATTCTGCCTCCACTCCAAACTAATCTTTATGCTCCATTTAGAAGCAAAGAAAGGTAATCATACGTATTTATATGCGTATGTATATAGAGTGTACATTTTAAAATTATGTGCACAGCCTCGGGAAGATATATTATATTGAGTAGAGTTTTTGCTTCACTATGTCCATGCCTCCCTTTATTTCAGCTCTGGCCTTCACTGTGGGGCGTCAGTCCTCTCCACACATATAGTCACAAATACTCACTCACTAAGGGACATGTATAATTACATGCCTGCATGTTAACTGTACAGTGACACTTGAAATTGAAGTGCACTCAAGTCAGTGTTTGTGAAAGACAACACATATGAATCTTTTATAGTCTAGTCATTTGCATGATCCCAGTTCCAGTTCTCAGGCCAGCTGTGCTTCATGTGAACATAATAATTACATATGTATAATGTATGCACATACTGTAGAAGCCATTATTAATGTTTTGTGCCCATGCAGGCTGTGATCAAACAGTAACCACTATAGAGACAGGTGAGTCTACATGACACTAATACTGAAGGGGGGGGGGTACCTGTGGGAAGGTAACAGGATGTGGAGTAAGCACCTCCCGACTCCCAAAGGAGGCACTCCCTATGTGCCTATTCTAGGTCCAGACCTGTTTTTTTGTAGGGTAGGGAGTGGAATTGTGAGGTGCAGGTAACTACACTTACTTCAAGTTCACATGACACTAATGTTGTCTTGTATACTGCTATTATCCTGTTCTCTTACTACAGAAATGTTGAGCATAACATAACATGTATTGCCAGAAATGATACTGTTTCATGGGAATTAAGTGATAATCTGTCCATGCAGATCTTACCTTGTCGGCTGAACAGAGAGACATTGTAGCAACTTGCAAAAAGACTAGCCACATTGCACAGGTTTGTTACTGTACTTGTAGTATTCTCTCTATAACAATAGGATTTACATGTACATGTGTACATGTATTAAGACATGAGGGTGCAAGTATATAAGTTAAGTCTGCTGCATTAAAAGTTTGGTAGATTTACACAAGTAGCTTCAGTGAAGCATTAAAGTTTTTTTTTTTTATAATAGTGTATAGGTATAATCACATACATGTACGTTCGAGTACAATTTGAGTAACTCCACATGCATAGAATCCACTGTCATAATTTAAGTGTACAATTGGCTAAGCACTTTTGGCGGCGGCATTTTGGCCATGACAAGGTTACACTACTGTAGCACTGGTAGGGTTGTTAGGTGATTTATAGCTTGATTTACTGTAGTAACATACATGTGTACCTGATATTGTCAGCATGATTATCTGTTCGTGTTTTTAAGTGCCCCAACTTGTGAAAATGCTTACATACATGCATGTAGTTATTATTCTCAAAATAATGCTTGGCAGAGAACTTGAGCAAGGTATAATCATAACTACACTGAACATAAAAATAATGTCATTATTTCTTTTCACAGATGTTGTGGCACCTAAGCCAGGAAGGCTAATAGTTTATAGTAACATACTGTTTTATTGCTACATGTATAATTATAGCTAGCATAATCAAACTAGAGAAAATTTATTATAATCAGTATGATAACAATTATAGACCTACACTTTAATAATTATAATACCACTTTTACATTATATATTTTTTCAAGACTCAAGGGCATAATCTTCAGTCTTCATATCAATTAGTCCCAAATCATCATTTTGTTGATAGCTTCGCTCATAGTACTGAATTGTCAAATCAGGATCTGGGTCTGGAGCATGTACATTCTACAAAAAGAGATGGTGAACCTTGCATGGAAAAAACAATAGCGACGTACCTGTATGTAGCTGTTTCCAGCTGGATCATCAATAACAACATGGATCCCTAGCCTCTTGCCTTCCACAATCTAGACAAACATGAATGTTACAGCATACTGTATAAATATTCTGGTGATGGCTTTGAATGATAATTCTATCACCAAATTAAAATTCGCCAATAATTATAGTTCATCCTGTGGTGCATGCACAGATCTACCGTCATATGTATATCGGGGGTTCCAGGTGCTGCAGACAATGCATGGTACCTCTCAGCATCATGGGAACCAAGATGTATGCTGCTCTCAGCAACCTGCTTACCCCGGTATTGGCAAAAGAAAAGACAAATGGGGAAATCTCCGCAGTCTTGCAAAACACTTTGAGCTGAAACGAGTTGAGACAGCCGAGTGCTTCCATTTACATAAGCGCGGGCAACTGGCAGGAGTCTATGGCAGACTACGAAACAGTACTATGTATGTCAGCTGGCAACTAACTGCAAGTTGCAATGTCACTCAAAGGAAGGTAGCCCTCCATCCACCAATTCAACTCCCAGACGAAAGTGCCCATAAGATTGCCGTGCACTTGCTGTGGACGAAAAAACTATAAGCCTCAAGACTGCCACTTCAAAGAAGTAACTTGTGACAGTTGTGGGAAAAAAGGGACATCTCTATGATGTACAGATCATGGCAACGAGAAGAAGCTTTACAAGCCCGATGCAAGCAGAGATGGCACAACACGAAGCGGGTAGCCAATAAGGACAGCAAGAACGGGGAAGGAGGTGATGACACTGCTAGCAAAGAATTTCAATGTCAAAGAATAGTCATCGAAGCCGATAATAAGCATAAGCGGGAAGCCGTTCAGGATGGAGATCGATATTGGAGCCACACTGTCGATTACTTTGGAGAAGACAAGGAAGATTTTCCTGAATGAACCACTGCATGACTCATCGATCATCCTCAAGACTTACACCAGTGAGCAAATATGTGTAATGGGTCAATTGAATCTGAAGGTGGCTTACAAAGAAACAAATGGCAGAAACAAACGGCCCAGCCTGTTTGGAAGAAATTGGATGAAATTGCTTCCGCCCAATTGGAACCAGTGCATTCCACCAATTGCCTTCAGTCTATTGTGGATGTAGGTTAACAGAACAATTAAGCAAGGTTAATATCAGACTGGGGTTCAAAGGTCGAGATCAGACTCGCATGTGGATCAAGTCTGAGTATGCACAGCCACTGGCAGGGGCAGGGCAGCTCATCAGTGATGAGCCTGGCCACTCACATCAGTGAGGGCCTCCCTGCAGTATTTGTGGGAAAAATTCTCTGAGATGAATTTGTTGAGATGTACGAACTCCTCCCCAAAATCTTGGTCGAACCCAAGGAGGGCTAGAAGCCAGCATCAAGGTCAAGGGCCAAGAAATGAGTCCTTGAACTCAATACCTGGCTGCAGAGCTTTGCCGCTTTTGTAGGAGTAGTGGCCCCCAAAAAACCAGACCTGGTCCCAGAACTCAAGGTCTATATGACTGTAGAGGAAGGTAGCTTTGTGGTAGAAGTGGGAACTCTTTTGTTGGCTATTCAGTTAATACTTTTTTGTGGTGTATAGACCTATTGTCCTCTTCGTTCTCATTTGGTTCTGTATTTAGTAGGCTCTTACCCCTCTGGCTGAATTCACAAATATTATGTCACTTGAACACCATGTGACAGTATCCTCACTAAGGCCGATGCTTACTCACCTGGAGACTGAGGTCCTGATGGAGCAGGAAGAGGAGAGTCAGCTGACTAAAGACATAAAGAAGAAGTTCTCACTTCAATCAAGGGCCGCTATGAGGACAGTGATGTCAGTGAGCTAATCGACAAAGCTGGATATTTAGATCCTCGTTTTCGCCTTGACTATGTACCATTAGACAGTGTGCCTCTAATCAAGGATTGCAACTGTAATTTATGAAGCAATGGAAACCGAGTCGGTTCTTCAAGGCACTGCCAGCCAATCAGCATCAGAGGACAGCCCACTTTGCAAGAAAAGGAAGCTTGCCTCTCTTTTCAAGAAGCGGGATGCAAGAGGAGAGGCTCGTACACTTTCTGTGGAACAGAAGGTCAAGGATGAGATGGAGCGATACCTCAAGTGTTCACAGCCAGATGTAGAGTCCAAACCCATGGAGTGGTGGAAAGTTCAAGCACAGTTTTATCCAGCTCTTTATAAGCTTTCCCGTAAGTATCATTATATATGTGCCACCAGTGAGGCCTAAGAGAGACTGTTCAGCACTGCAGGAAATGTTGTAACCACCAGACAGACTTGCCTTAAACCAGAAAAAGTGAACATGCTGACATTTTTCTTTAGTTGGTTTTTGTGTATACTTGTGTTGTAAATGGTTTCATTGACATCATCATTTACTTAGTTAAGTAGTTAAGTGGCTACTGCTTGAATAATAGGGTATCTACCATACTGAGGTATTTTCAAAGACTAGTAGAATCAGTCAGTGGCCTGGAATTCTTAACTACCTCTTCTTGGTCCAGGCTGGAGTTCATACTGCACGTGGCACTAATATGCAAACAAATGTGGGTTTTCTTGTATATATGACACACAAACACAATTGACAAGCAAATGGAAATGTTGGGAAACAAACTAAAACTAAGCAGGCTAAAGATAAACGGGGAATTAGAGCTAGAAGAGGATACAATGACACTATCCAAAGTATTCCAAAGAGGAACAACGCTATCATAAAAAGATGATCTGTGGGCAGAAGTTCCGAACTTAGGATAGTACAGTTGCAGACGATGGGCATGCCGTACAGATGGATAAGGATGAGGTGCAAAGAAGCTGTAAGGGAAGATGGAGCAGCCAGACACAATTCTGTAACACAGAGAGAGTTTCTGTCTCTTGCGGTGGACCGATAGTCGGAGCAAACTTAGAAAGAAGTTTCAGCTGGTCATCGTAGCAGGAGTTTCATTGATAATCTTTGTGCTGGAATCCTGGACAGACTCCAGCTTATGTAGAGAGTATAATTGGAATCACACACACATGCAATCCCGAGAATGCACAAGACACATGTACAATCTTGGAATTGTGCAAAGAGACATACAGTGTAAGGTTATACTGCAAAATCCCAAGATTATGCAGGCACATTATGTAAACTTCAGACTGTGTAGGGTAATTTTGTACGCAGACTGAAATGCAAAGTCAGGATTCTAAGGTTGCACTACGCAATCTTGAGATTACGTAAGTTCTACTTTGCGTAGAACATATACGTATGTACATGCATAAATATAATGCTGCAGTATAATCATTTTCCAACCTCATTAAGCTTGCAAAGGAAGTCTTTCAGTTTGATGTTTGCAGCACTATCACCAGATCCAAAGGGGTTGGCTGCTTCCAACTCAGTCATCGCATTACTCAACAACCCCTCAATAGTAGTGAAACGACCACTTAGAACACCACAATGCAACTCAAAATCCAACTCTGGAATGGCAACATTAGCAGTCTCTGCCTGCATAAATGAGTAGCGCATACACACATGTATGTACGAGTGATACTGCACCCTAAAATACTCGCTTGAGGCCTATTGTACCCAGTTGTGCTCCAGGTTGCAGAAAGACACACACACACACATACACCAGTGACACCACACACAAATCTGTTCACGAAATACAATATTCCACACATACACATGTTCAGATACTGTATTAACGAACGGCATAGCCATGGCAGACAATTTTACACACACATACAGCAGTGACACCACACACAAACCTGTTCACGAAATACATTCCACACATACACGTGTTCAGATACTGTATCAAAATTAGAACGGCATAGCCATGGTGGACAATTTTAATTGAAGCACATCTTACAAGTATATGTTTCGAAAAAACAGCGTAGATGCCAAGGTGGACGAAAACAAGGCTCTAGCGGGCCTAAGTATAGGTTACTATGTAGCCAGAAGTTGCCCTACTACACTCCTCGAGCCGGCGTTTCTTTGTGCAGTGAACGGCGTGCGCATAAGCCATTTGGCTACTAAAGCAGCCACAGCTCAGCTTCCCGGAAGAGTTGGAGCACACCTATTACATGTTAGGCTATTCAAGTAAAGGCCTTCACGGATATATGTACTCAGATTGGCGGCCAGTTGCTTCCACTAGCCTGGGAATTCATTCAATCATTCATTCATTACGTAGAGTAATTTTCTCGTATCTTGGGTGCAATAGCGAAGTATATTTTATGCACATTTGCTAAATAACCACCACATAATTTCTAATATAGGTGCCACCCCAATTAAGTGCCCCTAAAGCCATACAGTACTTTTCTCAGCTCTAATCATAGGCGCCCAGTTGCCTGGGAATTCATTCATTCATTCATTCATTACGTAGAGTAATTTTCTTGTATCTTGGGTGCAATAGCGAAGTACATTTATGCACATTTGCTAAATTACCACCACATAATTTCTAATATAGGTGCAACCCCAATTAAGTATCCCTAAGGCCATACAGTACTTTTTTCAGCAATCATAGGCGCCCCCAAATTTTGTAATTATTTTTAGGCAGTGCCTAAATTTTAGAATGTAATTTGCATGTCCAGTCCACGTGCACTAGCTATTGGTGTGAAGTGCCATGATGGCTAGCAAGGCATGATAGTACAGAGAGTAATCGTGAAACTGAATAAGTACTTCTATGCATCTGGTCAGGAGTACATAGCACTGAGTTGTGTACGGCGTCGTGACGACATGCTTCTGTGGGGGTTCTGTAAATCCTCCATTCACATTCAAGATTACTACAGGAAGCTGCTTGGATGATAGGATTGTGTCAATATGATCAGACCTGCTCCACCAACCGAGACAGTTCCTTGCCCCGAGCATGCTGACGATGTCAGTGATGCTCCCCTGCATGCAGAAGAAGACAAAGCAGATCGATGCAAACAATACTGCCTCACAGTTGACTACAAAGTCCAAGGGTCAGCAGCAAGCAGTACAGAAAGCTCGCAAATCAAACAAGCTACAGATGTCTGGTACTAGGCACGCAAGTATACTCCAACTTCAAAATCCAACACCAGTGTGCCTAAGTATGAGGACAAACCACTCAAAAAGCCCAAACTGGATTGCCCATGCATGTACTCACCAACCTGCCATCACGTCTGGGCATTAGGCATTCGAGTAGGCCACAAAAGTAGCTCTGGGAGGTCTGTCCCCTCACTGACCTGCTGTACCAACTCAAACTCAGACCCTTAGCTGACATTGTAACTGCTGTAACACAGCACACCTCCACTCTAGACACCCTCGTGACCATACTCAATGCACTGCCCATTCAGTTTGCAGTCACATCCATGACTGCATCTAGATCAACAGACATCTCAACAGTGCTGCTGTCTGCTTTCAAGCCAGCAGTGACCACAGGTGATGACAACTATGCTTTCAATGCACTTTTACTGACACTCACTGGCTCTCAGTAACTCAACAGTCTAGTCTGTTTGCTCTGTCTTCACTCTCTAATTAAGCGCTGAACACAGTAGCAGATGCTTACTCTCTACAGAGCAGTGAACAGAACCTATCGTAAGGCCATTCGCATAACAGTTACTAAAGCCTTCCATCTATCAATTCATCCACCCTGACTGTGTTACTTTCACAAACACAGCTAGTTAGTGTGCAAATAACCAAGACAGCAAGTGGAAATATCAACACTGAAATATGAAGCCACAAGCATGCAAGTTCATAAAGTTTACCTTAAGAACATCTCTGTTGAGATCAGCAGGACTTGTGAGTACGAGAGTAATTCTTACTCCCTTATCTGATATTCCAGCACCAGACTTTACTTCATTAGTGCGATGGTCACAATAGTCACATGAAGTGGCCATGATTATGACTTCTTTAAAATTGGGTATATCTTAAGTAGAATTCAGGAAATTATAACAATATCATTCATTTATACATAACACTATAAGGAAAAAATGCAAATGAATTGCTTCATCACTCAGGAAAGATGCAAAGATTTTGATGCATGTGTCTGTCTATGGAATCTATGTATGCCAGTGGTCAGTAACAAAATGAATGCAAGTGTCTAGAGATACATACCACCATAATTTGAGTGTTAAAATGTTTTCTAAGGCCTAGATGGCAACGACTATTTAGCACATGAAATTTTTTCAACTGCAAACTATAAAAATATTTATACGGATAAAAAACAACATGTACACATGTACACAACTGTGATGTACCAGTGCTAGTGCAGGTATTGATACAAAAGCTATGAAATAGTCTACCCTATTCCAAGGGATTACTGCAGGCAATTATACTCTTGCAAACAAAGAGGTGGAGAAGGTATTGGCAAGAAGTACAGAGGTCTATAGCAGCTGCATTCCATACTTTATACATGGTAGCCTTGAATGGCAGCAACTCTTTCAATATTCTCCATGCCAGTGGCAGATAAGTTTATTGTACAGTACACTAAAAGTGAACGATGAACTTTTCTTCCACTCCAATATTTCCTAAACTATGTTATACAAGACAATCTCATGGAAGAATACTTCCAAGCATGCTGTAGTCTGGTTGCATTTAACGACAGTACATAAAAGAGTGGATATGGGTATAGCCCCAAAACAAAACACAAATCCCTTTGTGATTGCTATAAAGCTCGCGCTTAGCGCTCGGATAATCTTATGGCTATGGCTCGTACTTCACGCTCGGATAGTCCGGCACACCAACAGACTAGCTACTGCTATACTGACAACTGAATAGCTACCCACAGTTTGAAGTTGCTGTTCTTGCAGATGGACTCACAGTAGGACATACTCTGAGTCTGACAGTCCAGAATATTAACAACATGCGGTAGGACATACCTGACCATTGTAGAACTTTCCACAACCATGAGGTAGGACAATTTTAATTAACACACATCATCACGGGGTGAACTTATGGCAAAGTGCACTAAATGTCACGCAGTTCTTGTTTGTAGGGTCGAAAAAAAAGAACTAAGTTCTTACAATTTAAAGACTATTTGAATGCAAGGAAATAGAGATTAATGCATGAGACTGGACTGGAATACCTATGCAGGGGGCTCCTCCCCCCTCCACGTGACTGGGCTAGCCATCACGTGGTAGGTAAGGCTAGCGCGCATGCGTGAAGCACACGCGGTCAGTCCAGGTGGCATTTGCTGGATAGCCAGTCAGAGTCGCGAAAATCTCAATGTCAATAACGCATCAGCGTGAGACACGGGCACAGGCCAGCCGGCCCCGGCGGACACCGTCGCCGGCCAGAATCTCCAAGCTCCCAACCGAAACCCTCCGCCTCATGCTTGACGAACGCAACCTGGGCTCGACTGGCAGACGGGACCAGCTGATTGCTCGACTTCTGCAGGCCACGGCAGCACCCACGCGTGGCGACGGCGACAGGCACTCAGAGTCCAGTAGCGACCCAGAGACGGAGGGCGGAGGTGACAAAAATCGCGAGTCAACCGGCGACCCTTCCCACACCGATAGCAGCAACGGGTCAGGCGAGGACGACCCCTCCAACACCAACGGCAACGGTGACACAAGCGAAGGCGAGGAAAGTCAGCCGGACGGGGACCGCCGGAGCGGCGTAGTCGGAAAGAGGCCCAAGGCTGGCCTGAGGGATGGGGACCGCCAGCGCGGCACATCCAGAAAGAAGGCCAAGACCGTCCTGACAGATGGGGACCACCAGCGCCACACGTCCGTGAAGAAGGCCAAGCTCAGCCGGACGGATGGGGACCGCCAGCGCGGCACATCCAGGGGGAAGTACAAGAATGGCCAGACGGAGGGGGACCGCCAGCGCGGCACCTCCGGAGAAGAATACAACAGCCACCAGCGAGCTTCTTCTGGAAGGGACGGTAGGACCCCCGAGCGCCACAGGACGGTGGGCCGCTCTGCCTCACGCCACAGCCGGTTACACCTCAAGCCTACTGGCCGCAGCCACCATCACAGCTCCTCCCACCGCTCACGCCCTGTGAACAGGCACTCAAGCAGCCGTCACGTGAGTCGAAGGGCCCCCTCCCCTAGCTCCTCGTCCAGTGAGCGTAGCAGGTCCCACGATGGGATAGACAGCACCGGGACTCGTCCTCCCCATCCAGTGGCAATGGTAGCAGAACAGAGACCTCCACCTCATCCAGTGACGCCTCAGCCTCATCCAGCAGCAGGAGCTACAGACACAGACACCGGTGCCACCACTCCCACCACAGGTGCCACAGACGGCACCACCACTCCCACTACCGGCGACAGAGTCCGGCGAGCTGCCTCCCTACGGTCTCCAGCCGCCTCCGGAGAAAGATCACTAGAGGTGAGTTTGTCGAGTTCGACAAACTGCTAGCCCCCTCAAGCACACCCCCCCCTCGCAGTCACTAACCCAGCCAGGAAGCGCAAGCGCCACGCCTCTCCCCGCCGCAAGGTGGTGGATGGGGCCTCCTGGCTTGAGGCTTGGAACCAATTTCTGCGCATTCGGGTCACGCACGACCCATCACAAGCACTCTCCTTGATTAAATCACACATGGTGATGCTGTTCACCCACTATCCGCAGCAGGCGTGCATAGAGTATGACCGCCTCTTCCGCCAAGCAGCAGCGTGAGATCCACTAGTGCGGTGGGACCGCTTCAAGGAGGACGTCTTTGTGTGGACCCTGACACCGAGGGCCACAACCCTAGCCTCAACCACACCGCAACCTCCAGGCAGCACCCGGCCGCCCTTTCAGGCAGTTCTGCTGCCGGCCCACGACACCACTACCGCCAGCCAACGGGACCGCCCCCCTATCACAGCTCGGCTGGGCCCCCCAACAGCAGCAGCAAGTAGCCGGTCAAAGCCTTCTCATCCAAAGGAGCCCCACTCATCCCACAGTGCGGCGGGAGAGGAAATCTGCAAGCGCTTCAACTGGGGCCGGTGCAGTAGGTCGGACTGCACGTATGCGCACACCTGCTGGACCCCTGGGTGCAATGGGTCGCACCCAGCGGTCGGGTGCCCCAAGTGCCCACAGTGAGCTCCACCCAGGAGCTCACACCACACTACGACACGCTCAATTCGAGCGCGAGCTTACACAACACCCTGACAAGGTGTGGGTTTCCACACTGCTACACAGAATGAAATACGGCTTCCGACTGGGGTACACGGGACCCCGCAAACACACACAGGCACGCAACATGCCTTTCAGCTGCACAACATCCGGATGTCATCGACAGGCAGCTGGCCAAAGAATGCGAGGCCGGCCGAGTCCTTGGCCCCTTTCCAACCCCCCCACTTCCCCGGCTCCACTGCTCCAGCCTGGGCACAGTCCCAAAGAAAGGTGGCCGTTGGAGGATGATACTCCACCTCTCTGCGCCAACAGGCAGCAGTATCAACGACTACATCAGCAAAGACGAGTTCTCACTCCACTACACTTCAGTGGACGAGGCAGTGCAAATATTACTTGCTCTGGGCCCCGGGGCACAGATGGCAAAGGTGGACCTGAAGTCTGCCTTCCGCATGATCCCAGTCCACCCGGAAGACTGGGAACTGTTGGGTATGTGCTGGGGTGGCCACTTCTACATTGACACCTGTCTCCCCTTCGGCCTCAGATCAGCCCCGTTCCTCTTCAATGAGGTGGCAACAGCCCTGCAATGGATCCTACACACAAACTATTCCATCCGCAACGTCATCCACTATCTCGACGACTACTTCATGGCTGCTTCCCCAAATGACCCGGCATGTGCTCACGACTTGCACACCTTCTTGCAGGTTGCAGCACGGCTTGGGGTGCAGGTTGCCATGGAGAAGGTCGATGGCCCAACCACCACCCTCGCTTTCCTGGGCCTCCTGCTAGACTCGATACGCCAGGAGATCCGACTCCCTCCCGCCAAGCTACATGAGATCCTGGGCGAGCTAGATCTCTGGACAGCGAAGAGAGCGACCACGAAGAGGGAACTTCTATCCTTCTATTCCTCCGCCGACTCATCTCCCTCAGCACGACTGTCACACAGCTACACCACCATATTTTTTTTTTTTTTTTCTTTTTTTTTTTTTTCTATATTCATTTTTTAATATAATTATACAGCACTGAATTCAAAATCAAACAAAGGAAGGGGGAAACCATACAGAACAAAGAAAGAGAAGGGGGATGAATGGAGAGAGAGAGAGGAGAGAGAGTTAGTGCAGCCTGGCCTCCGATGTCACGAGGTCAACCGGAGGCAAACGCTGCTTGGTGGCGTGGTTGCTGGTAGATCGCGAGCCCCTGATGCTGCGGATGGAGGAGCGAAGGAGGCAGAAGGCAAGGGAACAACGGAGCCAGGCCATGATCTTGTTGTATGGTTGATCACGCTTGCAGGCAATCATCGAAGCCAGTCTCTTGTAGCTCACAGTCGCTGCATTGCCAAGACCACCGGTGAGAGACAGCACAAGAGGGGTGAAAGAGCCATGCTCAATCTCTCGAACCCGTTGTTCATAAGCGCGCTTCTTGATGTTCTCGTGCTTCCTGTAGCAAGCGGCGATGGGCTGCCGGTTGGACGAGGCGTAGGGGTTGAAAACCCTCACGTCGAAAAAAGCACGGTTGTGTCGACCCCCCCAAAACCCACTGGCCGCTATGTCCAAACGTGCTCCATCCTCAGATATTGCCGAGGCTCCCGTCAGGGTCTCACCGGTGAGTGGTTGTAGGGGAGGCTCCGTGCAGACGTCGTGGCAGACCTCTGCCATTAGGTCAGCAGTTAGATCTCGAACCTCGTTGTGCCTGAGAGTTGGGAAGCCTCCGGTGGGGCACGATAGGGCATGTTGGACGGAGAAACTTGTCCCACAGGAGCAGTTCGTTGGGAGGTTTGAAGGCAACCAGCCATATCTGAGAGCGATAGCATCTCTGAAGGCTCCCTTGTGTAGGGTGAAGTTGAACTCGTCCAGGGGCAG
This sequence comes from Crambe crambe, assembly GCA_963924555.1. NCBI lineage: Eukaryota > Metazoa > Porifera > Demospongiae > Poecilosclerida > Crambeidae > Crambe > Crambe crambe. The sequence goes on from CAWUPZ010000099.1 coordinate 17,836, forward strand.
TGCAGTGAGCCAGTTCGATGCGCCCTTTTCCTGAGCCAGCATGAGGGCACGCTGCATGAGCTCCGACGATGACTGTTCAGGGCGGAGGCGTTTGCACTGGCGATGTTGTGCCGTTGCTGTTGAGAATTCTTCCTTGCGACTAACTGGGCCTCAAAGCAGTCAAATGGGTAGTCCTGGCACTGCATCTCTATGAGGTCGCAGAGGGGTGAGGCAATGGAGATTGAAGCTTCAAATTCCGTGTGTGATGTTGATGTAGGGTTGGTGATTCCAAGACCACCCAGTCTAGCTGGTAAGGCAAGGATATCGCGTTCAAGATTGCTAGGAGGGGCTCTCTCAGTTAGAGCAGGGATTAAGTTCTGCCGAATGCAGTCCTCGAGTTGACAGAGGTGGTCTCCGGTGTTGGGGGTGGTTCTGCAGAGAAAAGAAAACTTGTGTATTAGGCCGTGCGTGAGGGCAGCGTAGGCAGCATGTGGTTGAGCCTTGGCAATGTCACTGAGTAGCAACAACTGCTGCACCCACTGGCTGACCTTGTCAGCAACAAAGTCAGAGATGAAGTCCTCAGAGCCAAGTGGGGCACCCAGATGCGGGCGGCCTCGGGTGGTGATGTTGACATGAGTGTCCCCGAACAAGGTCTCGGCCTGTTGCAGGTGTTCTTCCTTTGTTAGCAGCCATGTCTTCGATGCGTTCGCATGGTAGCCAAAGGCAGGGCCTTCTGATGAGAGAGCTTTCCACCAGTCACGGAGGGAGGATAGACTACCCGCGGCGCTGGCGTCATCCGCATACCACACCTGTTTCAGGTTAGTAGCCCCATTGATACGCTGGATGAGGGGAACAGTGGCCAGGGCGTACATGGGCATGGCAAGAGGGTCGCCCTGGGTTGTGCCTTCCACAGAGTAGAGTGTGACGTCGTTGATGAATAGCTCAGTGGCCTCCCTATATGTGTTGACTAGGACCTTGGCCAGAGAGGGACAGATGTGCATGATGTTGTGCAGTGCAGCATTCCTGTTGAGGGAGTTGAAAGCGTTGCTGGCGTCAACCAGCAGTACTGCTTCGGTGTCATCGGATTGGAACATGGTCCTCGTGAAATGCACTGCAGCTTCAATACCGGCTATCTGGCCGGCGCACAGCTGCAGAGACCCAGCAGCTTCCTGGACGTCTCCTTTAGTGATGGAGAGGATGGCCTTGGAGACGAT